>JAHHZJ010001587.1:0-90401 GCA_021437245.1 Aegilops speltoides
GATGCAAACCGGCCGTAGTTAGGCCCAACTATATGACGGGCTTTTAACAGCCGAAATTAATATAGGCCGAATGTTAAATGGGCCCTTAACAGTCGAATCTAATATCGGGTCAATTACTAAATCGGCCTTTAGCAAGTGGGCCCAAAAGCATAGCGCCCAAATAACGTCCGAATCGATATGGGCCATACTTGAGCCCAAAGCTCTTAAAGGGCGGACTGATCTGGGCCGTGATTTGGCCCGTAAAGTGGGAGGCTTTTAACGGGCCGGATCTTATATGGGCCATTACTAGGCACGAAACGTGGCAGGCCATTAATGGACCGGATCAATTATGGGCCGGCATTTGGCCCAAAACATGGCAGCCAGTTAATGGGCCGGCCTACTAGGGTCCTCAAAATCTTGTGGGCCTCCAGCAGGGCCGGCCCATTAATGTCGGCGAAATCTCGTGGGCCTTTAGCTGGGCCGGCCCATTATGATCGGCAAGAATTTTGTGGGCCTTTACCTGGGCCGGCCCATTATGGCACACAAAAATCTTGTGGGCCTTTACCTGGGCCGGCCTATTATGGCCCGCGAAATCTTGTGGGCCTTTAGCTAGGCCAGCCCATTATAGTCCACAAAATCTCGTGGGGCTTTAACTGGGCCGGCCCATTATGGCCCGCCAAATCTTGTGGGCCTTTAGTTGGGCCGGCCCATTTAAACTTGATTGGCCGTGCCACGTGTCGACGTATCATAGGTGCCTTCTGTCCAATGAGTGGATGACATCTGTCCCAATGATGAGCCGACACGTGTTTCCTCCGACCAATGATGATTTTACATGGAAAATCCCCATTGGTCGGGCTGTTAACGGGTTATCGGATCCAAAACCCGACCCGATAGCTTAACGGCGTTCGTTATGGTGGATGCCATGTGTCGGTCACCCTTGACGAAAGCACTTCGCGGACGCGCGATTTATCGTCATGGAAGTGGACACTCCGTGATGATAATTTTGGTAATGTCATCGAACACTTCTACGACAAAGACAGTATGACTATCTTGATTACATCATAAATTCGTCATGGATGTACATGCATGACAAAAAACGGGACCTACTATGACAAACACGTATCATCACAGAAGTGTATTTTTTTTGTAGTGATGTGTTGTAGCGCGACTAGGTTTGCTCTTTCAAATTCGACGAGTAGACCCTTGAAGTCGATATGCATTTCATGGCGACCCTCACGGTGACCCCATCCGGCGAAGCTCGCCGAGGTGCTCGCTGAAGCGCATCAACGGGTTCTTGATGCCTAGATAATTCGTGCGAGAGGAGATGCACTCTTCGGTCGAAAAGCCCCGCTATGCTTCCTCTCGACATGACATGTTGCGAACGTATCCTTTGATGACACCATTCATCCTTTCGAACGGCATCATCTTTGTGCAGAACGTCCACCGAGTTGATGATATCCTCCATGATATGGACCAGCAGATGCACCATAACGTCAAGAATGCGGGCGGAAGTACATCTCAAGCTCGCATAGTATCACCACGATCTCTTCCTCGTGGCCTTCCGAAGTTGCCTCACGCCAACCGACTTCCGAGATGACGTCAAAAAAGTTGCATAGGCCAAATAGCGTTTCACGGACGTGCGCGTCCATGATCCCACAGATTGCAACTGGAAGTATCTGCGTCATCAACACGTGACAGTCGTGAGACTTCATCCTGCTGAACTTCTGCTTCGCTAAGTCTAGGTATATGCTTATCTTCCCCGCGTAACTGTAAGGAAGTTTTACTCCTACGAGGCAGGTGAAAAACTGATCGATCTCCTCCTGACTTAGAGTGAAGCACGCGGGAGGGAAGTCATTTCCGGTCTTCTTGGCCTTTTCGCCTTTGTGATGACTTTTCGTGTTCTGCTTCGCCTCATCATCATCATCATTAGCGTGAAGCTCCTCCCTGATGCCCATTGATTTCAAGTCTGCCCTTGCTTTCGGCCCATCTTTGGTCCTCTCTGGCATGTTGAGCAGGGTACCAAGCAGACTCTCGCACACGTTCTTCGTGATATGCATGACATCAAGGCTGTGAGGCACACGGTGGATCTTCCAGTACGACAAGTCCCAGAAAACAGACCTCGTTTTCCATACCTTCAGCAGCTCTGGCGCTTTTGCTTCTTTCCGGCTCGCGCCTTTTGCTTTTTTTCCGGTGGGCAATCTTTCCAATTTTTCAACAGCTCGTCTATTTCCTCGCCGCTCCTCGTACGCGGGCGTTTTCGGTGTTCGGTTTCACCATCGAACAGATCCTTGGTTTTCTCCATGGGTCATCGTCGCGAAGCCACCTTCGATGTCCCATGAACACAGTTTTCGAAGACTTGGGATCTCTATCTAGCTGGCGATACGTTGTGTCATCCATGCACGTGACGCATCCAGAAAATCCGTGGACCACCTGCCCCGCGACATATCTATAACCGAGATAGACATGCACCGTCGTGAGCAGTGCGGCTCTCATAGGGAAATATTCTTTCTCTGCGGCGTCCCACGTATTGGCTGGCGTTTTCCACAGCGTGTCTAGATCCTCTTTCAGCAGCCCCAGATACAGATTGATGTCGTTCCCTGGTTGTTTCAGCCCTTCAATTAGCATACTCATGTGAATGTACTTCCTCTTCATGCACAACCAGGGGGGAAGGTTTGTACATCCACACAAACACAGGCCAGGTGCTATGTGTGCTTCTTTGGCTGCCAAACGGATTGACTCTATCGGTGCTCGCGCCCAGCACGATGTTCCTTGGATACTTCGCAAATTCTGGGTGTTCGAAGTTCAATGCTTGCCACTGGCTCCCATCCTTAGGGTGACTCAGCATCTTGTCTTTTTTATTTATCTCCGGATCATTTGCGTCATCTTCTCGCTTCTTCTCCTCCCTATCCGCGTGCCAACGCAGGACCTTTGCTACCTTAGGGTTCGCAAAAATACCGCTACAGACGAGGAGTGATCGGAAAGTACCACACCACTTTTCGAGGAGCTTTCTTCCTCTTCTTGTATCGAGTGACGCGCACACCGGACATATGGTAGAGTCCGCGTGCTCGCCCCGATAAATGATGCAATTGTTCATGCACACATGGTATTTCATGTGCGGTAAATCCAGAGGACACACGATTTTCTTCGCCTCGAAACTGGTCGGGCACTTGTTCCCTTGGGAAGACGTTCGTGCGTAATGACATGTTCTCGCCGAAGCACGCGCTACCATTTTGTGTTTTACCTTCATCTCCGAGCCATGAGCGTTACTTTCAAAGCGGTATCCTCGGCCTGCATCCTTCATACAATGGAGTAACCGTGTCTATCTCCAGTTGATCCATCTTGGCTTTCTCTCGGGTGGCAGCTCTTGCGTTATTCGTCTGCTTGAGAAGCAACTCTTGAATATGAGGGTCCTGCACCCAACCCATCGATGGTCCATCATCGTCTGCTCCGGCATCTTCATCTTCATGATCATGCCCTTCGTCTTGATCTTCCTCATCATCATGTCCTGCATCTTCTACATGATGACTGTGTACATCATCACCGTCGTGATCATGTCCTGGAGATTCTTCGTCTTCTCGCCCGCCCAAGCCGCGGTGGTTGTCTTGCTGCCCTTCCTCATTTCTTGCCCGCCCCCCATGGACGACTTCATAGTCATCTTCATCACCTTGCTAGCGATAGCCATCCATGAAACCACGCAAGAGCAGGTGGTCCCGCACCTGCCCGGAATCCGGGTCCGCAATAAGGCTCTTCAGCTTGCATCTTCGACATGGACATCTTATCTCCGTCTCATTCTTTTGAAGCATCTCGGCCTTCACGGAGCTCAAAAACCTATTCACGATGCCTTCGGTCATCGAGCGGACCATGGTCGCTTGCGGGGTAGAGCAAAACGATATTTTAGAACCAAGAAAAAATTTGGCATGACTTTGCCTAAAAATAGGACAAAAAAGAATGCATAGTGCCAAAATTCTCGCCGAAACAGAAATGAATCAACATTCCAGCAAAATATTGGCAACTATCGCATTTCAAATACCGGTATCTGCAAACACAAACATATATGCAACACCACAAACATATGCAACACCACAAACATACATGGATCTAGCAAGGCCATAAAAAGTGCATGTGCACGTTGTTGGAGGGAGAAAAAAAGTAGATCTACAACATAAGGATAGCTTTCCCCTTACTTACCTATCAAAAAAAGGTAATTTAACCACTTAATTTGGATGAATCTATGGTGCAAATGAGGTGAGGAGGAGGAGGCAGCCGAGACAAGCTTGGAGGAGGAGGTGGAGAGAATGAAGTGGGGAAAGTGAGTGGGTAGGTGTGGCCGTCCAAAATATCTAGCTGGTCCCAGGTTATTAATGGCGCACCACCTACACTAGTGGAAAAACAGGCTTTCCGTCCAGCCCATAAGTCGCGAAGCTGTAGGAACCGCGACTAATGGGACCTTTAGTCATGATTCGAGGTGAACCGCGACCAAAGGCTGGGCCCTGGCGCTCGGTGGCCAGCTGGTGCACGTGAGGGGCTTTAGTCGCGGCTGTGCCAACCGCGACTAAAGGTTTTGGCATTTTTAGTCGCTGGCTGGCTGGCCAACCGCGACTAAAGCCCTCCCTATATATACCCATCCAGAGCCAACACTTAGCCATTTGGAGCCATTCTCTTCACAAGTGGGTGTAGGTTTGCTTTTGGTTCCTCTTATGCACATAAGGTGTTTGATGAAATGCCCCAAGAGCATGAAACAAACATGACATGAAGTGTTGGAGCCACACTCTTCGATCATGTTAGCAACTTGATGAACCTTTGATGTGTCAATATGCATGTGTGTGTAGTTCATAACAAATGCATGATGGTTAATTATATATTTTATATTATAATAATGCGATGAATCGGCAATGGATGTACGGTAACCGACTCTCCGTGAAGTTCACTACGGGTTTGAAAGATTTCCTCGTAGTGGCTAATGCGAACAAGCGGGGGTTTTGTTATCCGTCCATGTGTTATCTCAGAAGAATGAGAAGGGTTACTCTTCCTCAAGAGTTGTTCACATGCATCCGCTTGAAGGGTTTCATGCCAAGCTATAATTGTTGGACCAAGCATGGAGAAAGAGGGGTTATAATGGAAGAAGATGAAGAAGGGATGATTTCATCGATGAAAGCTATCTTGCTCATTTCGGTGATACTTTCATGGAGGATGTGAAGGTGAAGGGAAGGTGAAGAAGAGGCACGTGATGATCCCGCTGATGATCTTGGTCGGACCATTGCCGATGCACGGAGACGCCGCGAAACTGAAAAGGAGAGGAGAATTTGGATCGCATGTTAGAGGATCACGTAAAGGCGCTGTACCGGATGCGATGATGGTCTGAAAAAGCTGGGCTGCACAATCGGATTTGCTGAAATGGAAGGCAGAGGCAGGTGTAGCTGACTCGCATTTGAAAACTTGCTGAAAATGTTGAAGAATATGTTTCAAAGGATAACGAGTTGCCCGCCAAGACGCTGAAGCAAAGAAGGTTGTCGCGCCTCTAGGTTTAGAGGTTCAAGATACATGCATGCATCAACGATCGCATCCTCTACCGCGTGAATACGAGAATTTGAATGAATGCCGGTATGCACCGTGCATTGCGTTATAAGATCGAGTCGATGACCCCGGTGACGATGTTGAGGGCCGAAACCCGTGAAGAGGGTTCCGCCAAGGTGATGTGGTATGCTCCTATAATACCACGGTTGAAACGTCTGCTCATGAACAAAAAGCATGCCAAGTTGTTGCGATGGCACAAAGAGAAACGTAAGTCGGACGGGAGTTGAGACACACCGCAGATGGAACGCAATGGAGAAAGATCGATGATGGTTCACAGATTTTGCGGTGACGCAAGGAACATAAGATTTGCTCTAAGCACGGATGGCATGAATCCTTTTGGCGAAAGCGAGCTCCAGCCATAGCACTGCCCGTGACTCTATGCATCTACAACCTTCCTCCTTGGTTGTGCATGAAGCGGAAGTTCATTATGATGCCGTGCTCATCCAAGGTCCGGCAACCCGCAACGACATCGATGTGTACCTAAGGCCATTAGTTGATGAACTTTACAGCTGTGGGTGGTGTCCGTGTGTGGGATGAGCACAAACAAGAGGAATTTGACCTACGAGCGTTGCTTTTCAGAACCATCAACGATTGGCCTGCTCTTAGTAACCTTTCGGAACTGTCAAATAAGGGATACAATGCATGCACGCATCGCTATATGAGACCGAAAGTGTACATTTGCCAAATTGTAAGAAGAACGTGTACCTTGGGCATCGCCGATTTCTTCCAAAACTCATCCAAGAAGAAAGAAAGGCAAGCATTACAACGGCAAGGCAGATCACCGGCGAAGCTCGCGGAACGACCGGTGCCGAGGTATTTGATATGGTCAAGGATTTGAAAGTCATCTTTGGAAAGGGTCCCGCGGACAATCAGTTCAAGGGAGCCGACGGGCACGCAGCCATGTGGAAGAAGAAATCTATATTCGGGAGCTAGAATATTGGAAAATCCTAGAAGTCCGCTCTGCAATCGACGTGATGCACGTTACGAAGAATATTTGCGTGAACCTCCTAAGCTTCTTGGGCGTGTATGGGAAGACAAATGATACAAAGGAAGCACGGCAGACCAGAACGCTTGAAAGACCTCGATGACCGCATCCGAATGGTTTCAAGGTCGTGCCACTACGCTCGACCAAAGAAGAGAAGGTCATCTTTTTGAATGCCCGAGCAAAGATGAAGGTCCCGTCTCGATTCTCGCCCAATATAAAGGGAATAATAAACATGGCGGAGAAAAAGTTCCAAAACCTGAAGTCTCACGATCGCCACGTGATTATGACGCAATTGCTTCCGATTGCTTTGAGGGGCTCTCGCGGAAAATGTTCGATTAGCCATTGTGAAGCTATGTGCATTCCTCAATGCAATCTCTCGAAGGTAATCAATCCAAGTTCTACCACGGTTACTGAACGATGTGATCCAATGTCTTGTCGATTTGAGTTGGTGTTCCGCCATCCTTCTTCAATATTATGACGCACCTCCTGGTTCACCTAGTCGAAGAGATTTCCGTTCTCGGTCCCGTATTTCTACACAATATGTTCCCTTCGAGAGGTTCATGGGAGTATTAAAGAAATATGTTCAGAACCGTGCATAGGGGCGAAGGAAGCATCGCCAAGGGCTATGGAAATGAGGAGGTAATTGAGTTTTGTGTTGACTTTGTTCCCGACCTTAAGCCGATTGGTCTTCCTCGATCGCGCACGAGGGGAGACTAAGTGGAAAAGGCACGATCGGAAGGAAATCAACGATATGTATGGACGGCCATTCTCTCGATCAAGCACACCACCTGTGGTTGACCAATTCCAGCTTGGTGGCTCCGTGCATTTTGAGAAACACAAGAATATTTTACGCTCGGACAACCCGGGAAGCTGAATCTCGGATTAGGAAGGCCCACATGGAGACTTTCGCAGCTTGGTTGAGAAAACATTTAATGAATGACAATGATGTTGTAGATCAGTTTGTACATGTTGGCCAAGACACCATCTTCGACTATAACGACTTTCCAAGGGTACGAGATAAATGGGAATACATTTTACACGATCGCCCAAGATAAAAAGAGCACCAACCAAAACAGTGGTGTCCGCTTTGATGCAAAGAACCGAGAATGGGCAAAAGGTCACATATTATGGTTACATAGAGGAGATATGGGAACTTGACTATGGACCCTCCTTTAAGGTCCCTTTGTTCCGTGCAAATGGTTCAAGCTAACAGGAGGTGGGGTAAAGGTGGACCAGCAATACGGAATGACAATGGTGGATTTCAACAATCTTGGTTACCTTGACGAACCATTCGTCCTAGCGAAAGATGTCGCTCGGGTTTTCTATGTGAAGGACATGAGTAGCAAACCGAGGAAACGGAAAGATAAGAAAACGATCAAGACATCATGCGATGATTCAAAGCGCCACATTGTTCTTTCGGGGAAAAGAAACATCGTGGGAGTGGAGGACAAGATGGACATGTCAAGATTATAATATGTTTGCTGAAATTCCGCCTTCAAAGTGAACACCGACCCAAGCATTAAGTTAAATGATGAGGATGCTCCATGGATACGCACAATCGTAAGCAAGCAGGGACACAAGGGAAGAATTGATGTGTAATAATTTATTGTACCAAACTTTGTATTTGGTCGATGAACTGAATGATGTATCAAACCTTTTATTTTTCTCGATTAAGTTAAATGATGAGGATGCTCCATGGATTAGTTTTATTTTTTGAAAAAAGGAAAAACAGAAGAAAAAAACAAATGTAAGAAAAACATAAGAAAAAACAAACAGAAGAAAAAAAGAAGAAAAAGGAAAAAGGAAGAAAGGAAGAAAAAAGAAGAAAAACAAGAAAAGGAAGAAACAAAAGAAGAAAAAAAAAAAGAAGAAAAAGGAAGAAAAAAACAGAAGAAAAACAAGAATTTAAAATGAATTAGTTTTATTTTCTGATTTTTTTGATATATAATTGTATTTTTAAGATTTTAATAACATAAATAAATAAGTAATTGGAAACTTTAATTGCAAAAATAATTATCATAAAGTAAAATAAATAAGTAACTAGAAACAAAATAAAATAAAATAAATAAGTTTTTTGTTGTAAGTAGAAACAAAACAAAATAAATAAAGCAAAAATGAAAACAAAAAACAGGCAAAAAATAAAAAATATGCCACCTACTGGGCCACCACGGCCTGAATACGACTAGAAACCCATTAATGGGCCAAGATTCAGGCCCGCAGAAGGCCCAATAGGCCCACAGCTGAAAGTAATGAATAGGCCCGTAAGCCTGCATTTGAGAGGAGCTCGAAGTGGTGAGCGCAGCCGCTTATAAACCACTGCCGATGCCTCTCGGCTAGCGAGTGGGACTAAACATCCCACCGCACGCGCCAGCTTCCAAAGACAGACCCTTTAGTCGCGGGCCGGGAGGCGGGCAGCGACTAAAGGTACCCTTTAGTCGCGCCCGCCTCCCCACCGCGATTAAAGGTTCTTTTCTCAAGGAACGGAAGCGGTGGCAAAACACTTTAGTCATGGTGGGAGGCCGATCGCGACTAAAGGGTACCTTTAGTCATGGTCCGCCTCCCCACCGCGACTAAAGGTTCGTCTATAACATCTGACTTAGCAGTTTGCCCCATTCGCCTCTCTGACGCCTGGCGCTGCCCAGACGTCGGCGACGGCGCTGCCCAGCGCCTCGACGCCGACCGACGCCGACGCCTGCGCGCCGCCGCTCCGTCCCGATGGCGCCGCCGCCCGTCCCAGTGTCGCCGCCGCCCCTGCCGCCCGCCCGCCGCCCGATCTCGCCGCCGCCCACGCCTGCCCTTACCCGCCGCCGCACCCGCCACACCACCCGCGCCGCACACACGCCCTGCATTGCCGCCGCACGCCCCGCCGCCCACACACGCCGCGCCCTGCGCCCTTGCCCAAGCAGAATTAAAGAAAACAAAAACAAAAAAAGGAAAAACAAAAACAACAGAAAACAAGAAGAAAGAAGAAAGAAAAGAAAAAGGAAAAGGAAGAAGAAAGAAAGAAAAGAAAAGGAAAAGGAAGAAGAAGAAAGAAAAGAAAAGGAAAAGGAAGAAGAAGAAAGAAGAAGAAAGGAAAAGGAAGAAGAAGAAAGAAAAGAAAAGGAAAAGGAAGAAGAAGAAAGAAGAAGAAAGAAGAAGAAAGGAAAAGGAAGAAGAAGAAAGAAAAGAAAAGGAAAAGGAAGAAGAAGAAAGAAGAAGAAAGAAGAAGAAAGGAAAAGGAAGAAGAAGAAAGAAAAGAAAAGGAAAAGGAAGAAGAAGAAAAGGAAAAGGAAAAGGAATTTTTTTTTTTTTTTTTTGTTCTTTTATTTTAACTAGTTTTAGTTTAACAAGAACGGTAAATAACTTAAAACCCTAAACCCCAAAAACAAAAACAACAGAAAACCGGTCAAAGAAAAACAAAAAGGAAAAGGAAGAAGAAGAAAGAAGAAGAAAGAAGAAGAAAGGAAAAGGAAGAAGAAGAAAGAAAAGAAAAGGAAAAGGAAGAAGAAGAAAAGGAAAAGGAAAAGGAATTTTTTTTTTTTTTTTTTTTTGTTCTTTTATTTTAACTAGTTTTAGTTTAACAAGAACGGTAAATAACTTAAAACCCTAAACCCCAAAAACAAAAAACAACAGAAAACCGTCAAAGAAAAACAAAAAGGAAAAAGGAAGAAGAAGAAAGAAGAAGAAAGAAGAAGAAAGGAAAAGGAAGAAGAAGAAAGAAAAGAAAAGGAAAAGGAAGAAGAAGAAAAAGAAAAAGGAAAAGGAATTTTTTTTTTTTTTGTTCTTTAATTTTAACTAGTTTTAGTTTAACAAAAGCGGTAAACAACTTAAAACCCTAAACCCCAAAAACAAAAACAAGAAAACCGCCAAAGAAAACCGCCAACTTAAAACCCTAAACCCTAAACCCCGCCTGTCTTGCGCTCATCATGACACCCTCTCCCACCCCTCTCGCCTCCTTTTGCCACCGCCTTTCGCCACCGCCACCGCCACCGCCCTTCTTCACTTAATTAATTTGTTTTTACTACATGTTTTCAGGATCGACATAATGTCGGACGATAGAGTGACCCGATTATGGACAACTATGATCCGGACGGTGAAGCACATATGTTCGGCATCATAAACGGCGATATTCAATATGTGCCGACCGGAGAAGAAGAAGATGATATCTCTTCTTATCCGAACCTTGACGGTGAAGATGAAGGGCGCCACAAGAAGATGATGTCAAGAAACGCCGATAAACAGCGATCTTCAAATGGAAGTAGCAACCACCTCCGCGCCGAGGTATATATATACATTGAGCCTCTGGTGATACAAACTAACCGATTTGAATAAATATGTGTACTAACGCGCGACTCTCTTTCTTATTTTAGCCCTCGGCGGATCGTCAAAACAATCGAGTACGTCGTCAAAGCGTGGCGCAACCAGACGATGAAACCAGGAGAAACATGCACCATCCGGGTTGTCGACTTTGCAACCGCGAGCAGCTGGAGCCCCGCAAGAACGCCACCAAGTTTATCAGCCAATGCGGAGCCATTGTTAGAGACAACGTCTCGATCACCGTCAGAGTGGAATGAGCCAAAGAAGGCACGAATTGATGGTTCTTTTGTCGATAAGAGAACAAAAAGATTGCTTGACGAAGCTTATGGAACATTTCGTTCTACCTCCGAATACAACAAATTCGATGAGGAGGGTAACAAGATTGAGGAAAACAAGGAGAGGAGGAGGAAAGTCAAACAGTTCGCTCTTCATAAGATGGCCGACGATTCGGAAATTCAAGCAAAATCTAGCCCGTGACTTTGTCAAGCGAACAAGACTCGGATTTCGAGGACAATATGAGAAACGAAAGATGATTGGCCAGAATTTGTGAAGCAAAAGAAATCGGAGCAGTTCCTTCAAATATCGAAACAAAATAAGGAAAATCGGCTAAGAAGGAGTACAATCATGTTATGGGGCCAGGAGGGTATCGCATTTGGGTGCCTAGGTTCGAGAAGATGGAGAACGAGCTGAGGCGCGAGAATCCGCCCAGCACGGAGGATGGGACCCAAGGGCCAAAAGCTGGTGGTACGGGCATGGGGAACGCTCAACCCGGAGACAGGGGAGTGTGTTTACAGGCAAATTAATTAAACCCACCCAAGCCCTTATTGACGCAATGAAGGCTGCTCAAGAGGGAAGATCAAGTTCAACAGAGAGAACGACGCTACCGACAAAAGCCCTCGGGAATCTGAACACGGAGGACGTGTACGAGGCATGGGGCACATTCCGTGGAAAATAGGGTTCCCTGAGCGATGACCCGTCGATTCTGAAGCCGTAAGAGAAAGATGGATCGGAAGCGGATGTTGTGGGGCGGTTGGCATCGGAAATGGAAGTGATGAAGAAAACCATGAGTGTACTAGTAGCGAAAGAGATTCAGCTCGGTGCAGATGAAGATCATCCGGCGGATCTCGAAGCCAGCAGCGAGAAGCAGCGTGGCTTCCACGGAGGCCCCACCGGCTGGTGTAGATGCACCGACGATCGAAATTATCTGCACGGAGCCTCGGTGGTCGAAATTACTGCACCGGAGCCTCCTCGCTACCCGTGGGCGATATAAAGGAGATGAAAGAATGTCATCAGATATCCTATGGGGAACATATCCATGAAGGTAGCCATCGGCGGTGCTTTACCATGTTTATTCGAGCACTCCACCACAACAACCCCATTAAAGATGGCTATGCTCGTGTCACGGTGGAGGACATAGTCAAAGGGTTTGAGGACACGGAGATTGAAATTGCTACACCAAGGGGAGAAAAGACTTGAAGATGTCAAGCGCCATTACATTCTATGGCAAAAGAAGTTTATCAAGTTTCAGCGAGGCGCCAAGGACAACAAGTCCACCCCTCACGGTGGTGGTGGTGGCGGTGGCGGTGGTGGTGGTGGTGGTGGTGGTGGCGGTTCACCTACACCTCCGTCACATCAGCCGACGCCGCCCCCGATCCACAACGTCCCGCGGGTGATCATCCGCCGCCCCGATCCTCGTCCGGCGGGTGATGAGACGCCGCCCCAATCCACCTATGGCAAAGAAGGAAGAAGTCTCGAGTATTAACCCGGACCCTTATGTACCTAAGACCACAAAGGTACGGAGCCATCATCAAGCCTCTCCCCACAAGGCCTTGGGAACGAGTGCCGAGGAAGTCGACGCGGCGCGATCGCTGATTTGGAGAAATGGAAGGCGGACTGCAAGAAGAAAAGAGAGCCCGAGCCCAAGCCAAGATATTCGATCAAGAAAAGAAGTGGGCTAAGTCATTTTTGAGCACACCGTCCCAAGCCGCCAAGAATCTCCCTAATGACTATGCACGTGAACTTAAAAGCAGGCACTCATGTTCAAGGAGAACAAAGAGCGGAGAAGGCCGAAAGTATAAAAGCGGAAACAAGTTGCCCAGCTCGGGAACAAAGTAAACAATCGATTGCCCGCTTATAGTGGAATCCTTCCGTCCGGATGCCCCGAGATCATACAAGCTGCGGCAAAGACAGGATTGATCGTAACGAGTGCGAGAACAAGCGCCAACTTAGGTATTACTCTTCGTGAACTGTTAGGCCTTGATGAGTTGCCGAGAGGGAGGTAGTAATTACATATGTCAAGAATGGGCCTCTCGTCGAGCTGCTTGAGAAAAGGATCTACCCGACCAAATGAAACGTCTGCTGAATTGGTACAAGGGTTACATAAAAATTAAAACGCCAAAGATTATATTTATGCGGAAGTTAGACATGAGCATCACTTCAAACATTACTATGTACAAGTTGAACTGAGTGAATTGTTCCAGCTTTTCAATCTGCGCGAGCTCGACAAATCTATCATCGGTTGCTACATTCGTAAGTGATTTATTAATTTCTACCCCATCTCGTTCATATTGCCTCGCACTATATATATGTCCTAACTATATTGTTGTGTCCTCTATTATACATGCAGAATGAAGAAAAGGAATGCGAGTAAGGAACATCCATGATGTTGGGTTCATTGACCCACACATCGTTAATGATGTTGTGTTGGAGCATTACCCGACGACGTGGAGGCGCACTGGCGATTTCTTACAAAGCAGAACTCAAAAGTGATATTCTATTTCCTTACCATTTTGGGTGAGTGTTTCGTCTTGAGCACATTCTCTTTTGTTTACTCCATGCATGGTATGTGGCGGCTAATCGATGAGTTATGCATGACGTCTTGTGCATGTATCGTGTCCGCAGTTCCACCGGATTCTCGCTAGTAATTAAAGTGAACACCTCGTAATGTCTCGCCCACGACTCTCGGATAAGGATCCAAAGCTTTGGGCCGACATCGTAAAAATGCTGCGAAGTAATTATTTTCATTCATTTGCGCTCTATATCGATCGGCCTATTTCGTTCATTTCCTAATATCAAGTAACTAATAACTCTCTTGTCCATTTAATTTTCTTTGCCTCGTAGGGTTTGGAGACGGTTCGTAGATACAAAGGTCGGTGAATTCAAAAAGACCTAGAATTCAAAAGGGTAAAGACTAAGATCGGGGATATTCAGCCACCGTTGACCAATCTATGTGCATACTTTGTTCAGGAGATGATCCGAGATACACCTCTGAGCGGGTTGATCCGAGTGATACCAATGCTCAGAGGAATAACCTCCGGTGGACGCTTAGTCCGTAAGCTCGCTTCCCACCACTTCAAGAGGAACTAGCTGGATGGTTCTGCAGGAAGTCCTCCATCCTAAAGGAGAACACTATCACGAGGACGAAGAACTTTATATGGATTAAATCATGTATGGAAACTTGTTCAAAATTGTATATGGTCATCCGATGATATTGAATATATATTGTATATTCCTCTTGAATTTTTTTGGTTCTAATTTCAAATTTATTTGAAATTGTACATTCATATGCATGTATGTAGTACCGTAGAATATATGAAACTCCTTCAAAATTAAAATAAAGCACAAAAGAAATAAAACAAAACAAATTAAGCAGAAAACAGGTTTAGGGGGGCTAAAACCCTAAACTCTGGGCGGCTTTAGTCGCGGTTGGCCGAAGAACCGCGACTAAAGGTCCTCCGCCTTGACGGCCGCTGGCGCCCGTGGGACGGGCCTTTAGTCGCGGTTCGAAGCAGCCGCGACTAAAGGTGGCGGGCTTTAGTCGCGCTTTGCTGGTCGCGGTTGCGCAGCCGCGACTAATGGCCGTTGCGAACCGCGACCGAAGGCTATTTTTCCACCAGTGCTACAAATGCGCCATTAGTAACCCTGGTTACTAATGGCGCACCTCTGGTGGTGCGCCATTAGTAGTTTTGCAAAAAAAAACATAGTAGTGGTGCACTGTGTGGCTGGTGCGCCATTACTAGTTAAAACTAGTAATGGCGCACTCTTACCTAGTGCGCCATTAGTATTTTTGAAAAAATAATAAAAAAGAATTTTGTTACTAGTGGCGCACTGTGTGACTGGTGCGCCATTACTAGTTAAAACTAGTAATGGCGCACTGTGCCCTGGTGCGCCATTAGTATTTTTGGAAAAAAGTTTGTTACTAGTGGCGCACCTTGTGTCTGGTGCGCCATTAGTGTGAAAGACACTAATGGCGCACCAGCACATGATGCGCCATTAGTGGCCATATCATTTATAGCCCTTTTCCTAGTAGTGTAGGCGAAAGAAGTCGGTCGGGGGAGCTACGAGGGGCCCACGAGGGTGGGGGGCGCGCCCAGGGGGGGTAGGGCGCGCCCCTGACCCTCGTGGCCACCTCGAAGCTTCCCTGACGTCTAGTCCAAGTCTCCTGGATTGCTTCCGTTTCAGAACTGCCCACCCCGCCGGATGGGGTGCTACCACCGCCACCGTCCATTCAGGGCCGCCGCTCCGTCGGCTATGGTGCTACGGCCACCGCCACACGGCTTGGGGTCGCCGCCCCAGCCACCGCCTTCGGATCGCACGAGAGGAGCCGCCCCTGCCGCCTCAGATGGGATCCACAGCATCCACCCGCCCCAGGTGCGTTCGGCACCGGGCCCGCCGCCACCGCGATCCACGCCGGCAGCAGAAGGAGGCGCTAGAGGGGGAAGGCGACACGAGGGGGAGATGTCATGTACATAAAAGATAGTGAATGTTTTTATAAGAACTAAAATTTCCACAAAAGATCTCATCAAGCCTACTTACCGTACACCAGCACGTTAATTTTGGGCAACGTCGCATAATCCGCACGGATACCTTCTCCTATACGATAGCCCAAAAATCACCACCCGCAGCCGACCTCTCTTCCCCGCTCCCCCGCCCGCCACTTCTGCTCCCCGCCCATCCATGGACCAGTCCCACGGGAAACCATAGCCAACGCACCACACTGGACCCACACGCCGTCTACCCAAACGGCCAAACCTCGTAAGCCGATCTCACCGAAAAGAAACAGCGGCATCGAGCTTCGCGCCTGCGCTCTCGCCCAACCCCGTCCGAGCTATTAAACCTGCGCCTCGTCCCACACTCCCCGTGTGCAATCCCAATCCTCCCTCGCTGCCGTCGTTTCAAACTCGGCAAGCAAACCCTAGCCCATCCGCCCCGGGCGGCCGCGAATCCCGAGCAATGCCGCGGGGAGGCGGGAGGCGTGGGACGGGGAGAGCACGGCGGGGAGCCGCCGCCGCCGCCGCTCGGCCGCCGCGGGACGAGCGCGGCGTGGAGGCGATCGAGCTCATCAGCGATGGTGAGTGAACCGCTGGCCTTCAGGCGCGTGTGCGCGATCTCTTCCTCTTTTTTTTCTTGTTCTTCCTTTGCATTTTGGTTTCAATCGAGCGTTTAGGCGATTTTCGCTTCGCGTTTAGCCGGATTCACGTGGTGGTAGGTCCTAGCTCGGAAGTTGAAGCGAGTTTCGAGCTACTCTTTTGGTTGGAATCGGAGACGACCGGCATTTGCAGTATCCGCGCACAGATCGATTTTTCCAGGGCGCGTCGATCGATGTTTCCCCGATCCGAAACAAATCACCCCCCATTTTGGCGAGTTCGATTTGTCTTTGCTTTTTTTTGTGTGTGTGTGGGGGCAGATGTTCTTTTTTCTTCAGTCAGTTGCTGTGTCAACCACCGTGTCAGATGCGAAATTTCGTTCAGATTAACACTTTTTCCCGATGGGTCGAAAGAGTACTATAACCTTGCGATTTTGTTTTACAGATGAGCCGAAGTCAGCAACGCAGGCAGAGGGATGCGCGGCAGATGTTTCCGAGGCGCCCCCATGCCAATCCCCGAAGGAAGGTGTGGTTAGAAGTTCGTCCCTTGAGGCGCGAAGCTCCATTCACCTTCTATACATTAACTAACTCCCTATTTGTGTTTGCAACTGATGGCTGCATGCTAGTTTCCGCAAAGAACCTCGGGCGTCTTAGGAAGCGAACAGCGGCCGCCGGTGGTGCTGCAACTTCTGAGTCGCACTGGGACGAGGTGCAGGCTGCTGAAGTCATGCCGAGCAATGGTGAAGGTATGTGTGTTGGGAGGAACACTGATATCTCTTTTCAGTTATTTTGTTAAATGTCCCTAGTGTGTGAGAAATTAATGGGGACCCAGTGCGAGACTAAAAATTAGGCCATGAATGTAGAGATAATTAAAACATTGGTTTTACTTATTACAACAACACATTTTCTGGCAACAAATTACAACCTGCCAAAAGGCTAACCTTGAAATTATTAACTGAAATGTGCCGTCCTTTTAGCACGAGGCAGTGGCAAATGAGGATGAAATGTCCCATCCTTCTAGCATCATGGTTCTAAGATTAGAGCGATATGGCTTCTTTACACTATTCATTGGCAGAGGGAACACCAAGAATTAGGTTTATGCGATTAATCTATTCCTTGATGGGCTGGATTGGGAGTTTTAAGTAGGGTAAAAGAGACACGTGAGGTGGAGATACTATATCTAACATGAGATATTTCTCATCAAGTTATTTTATCTTTTAATGTCGAAGCTTCATTACCGAAAAAGGCTTTCACCCCGCTTTATATATAAAGCAAACCGCCACAGAGCATACAAACAGAAGCCAGTCCACACACACCCACCCAAGTCTCACGGCAAAGTACATATGTTCTGCTGAGGGCACAGCTCAACAAGCCCAAAAAATAAAAAAGAAAACATCACACGCCGGTCGAAGGAAGCCTCTAGTCTGGATCCGGCGGAGGCGGAGGAGGCGGCGGCGACAGGCGGACGGCCATCAAGCGGAGGTCGGCGATGAAGGCTGAGATGGCGTCGCGGTTCGGGGGGCGGCTAAGCGGCCGCCAAAGCTGCAAGAAACCCGAGAGTTTGAAGAGCGCGTCAGTAGCCCGTCGAAGGGGAGTACGCTGGATCACAAGCTTATTGCGAACAGTCCAGAGGGTCCAGGCGAGGACCCCAACCTCAAGCCACCTAATGTGGCGAGAGGTCGTGGGGGACAGCTGGAGTTCAGCAAATAGGTCCGGGAAATTGGTGTGGCACCAATTTCCACCGACCACCTCGCGAAAGCAGCCCCAAAGGAATTGGGCGGAGACGCAAGAGAAGAAAATGTGGTTCGAGTCTTCGGGAACACCACAGAGCGGACAAATGCCAGTACCCGGGCCATTGCGCTTGCGGACCTCCACCCCGGACGGGACCCGACCGCGAATCCATTGCCACATGAAGATGCGAATCTTCAGGGGTACGCGGATGGACCAAACCATCGACAGGGAAGGGGCGGAGGATGGGGCAATGGCCAGGTAGAGCGACTTGGTGGAGAACTGGCCCGACGGCTCAAGGCGCCAGCGCACCAGGTCAGGGCCACCATCCACCAAAGGCTCATGGAGAGCAACGCAGTCAAGCAACTCACGCCAGGCGGCGGATTCCACGGGCCCAAAAGGCCGTCGGAAAGCAAGGCGCCCTAAGTCAAGAAGGGCCCTATCAACAGAGATCATGGGATCGACGGAGATAGAGAAGAGGGCAGGGAAGTGGGCCGCAAAGGGAGAGTCCCCGGTCTCGAAGCTTCATTAGTTCGTAGTAAGTAGTACTTTTACTAATTAAGAAAAAAATTGGGGACTCGAGATTTTTGGCCCCCTGTGCACCAGCTGCACCTGTACATGCCCAAATACGTGCTGACTTGTTCATATGTTTGCATTTCTGTTGCAAGTGACATTTGATTCACTGTTGTATAATTTGGTAGAATTGTGTGCCTACATACATAAACAGAGTTAAATTTGCTATGCAACTGTAGCAATTCTTATCCAGATTTGTTTATTTTTGCATCAATATAATTTTTAACCCACCGAAATCTGCAGCCAAGATCTTCTTTTTCCTATTAACGCAGGAACTTTCTAGCCTCTTGAAGTGACTGTAAACTTCTTTAATCTATTTTTAATAAGATAAGATATTTATCAGAATTACACAAAGCTAGATGTATTTGCAAAGAGCGAGTTTGGTAAGAGAGTGAGCTATTTACAGTTCTGAAACTTAAAATGTATATATTAGAGTGAAGTTGGCTTCCTTTGTTAATTCTAAATGGTGTTTCGCATGTATTACAAGGTTACGGTTTGTTTTAGAATTTCAACTCATAATATTAATTTGAACTTATTTTCACTGCAGATGGGCAACTGTTGCATCCATGCAGAAGGTCCAAACGCCTACAGAGGGAACGAACTGAAAAGCAAGAATTGAGTAGCAGGGAGAGTCAGCCTGATGTATTTGTGAACAGCGAGGATGCTAAGAGTGAGTTGCTTGCAGTTTTTTACTTGAAGATGTATGAATTAGAGTGAAGTTGTCATATGTCTTGATACGTGAATTCCAATGGTGTGTCAGACTCCAAAATGTTGGTTCGACAAAGGAGGCCAAACCGCCTCAGAAAGAGATTTATATCCGAGTATTTCAGTGGTGAAGGGACTGAAGACAAATACATATCGCGGAGTAGCTATGATGATGGTATGCTTAAGTGTTCAAGTTTTTGTGTGCTAAACTTGTCAAAACATTGTCTTAACCAACCAAATACTCCCTACAAAAGGAGAGAGCCATATATCCATTCTTCTGTGGCAAATAATTTAAAGTTTGCATTGTGCAGATGATGATCACTTGACTCCTCAGCGAAGATCAAAGCGTCTTCGGCACAGAATGGGAACTAGCAAAGATGCATACAACAGCGATTCTGATAGTGACACTGTAGATAGTAAGTTGGCACCCTTGGTGATCAATATTTTTATTTACATTTTGTTACCATAATTCTCCTTTTTCTGTTTGTTTTGCTTCATAAACTCTCCATATGCATTTTTCTGGAGTTAATTGAGGAGCCTTTTGGAAGCATTTCTCCTTTTTTTGAAAAGACCAAGTCAGATAACCAAGGATCATTATAAGATGATACAATGGAGGACTATGCTTGCTTATTATCTTTGTTCCATTGCACAATATATTTCATGATTTGGTTTTGAACTCGCTCAAACTTTTAACCTTCACTTAAGTTTCGAATATCATTTGATCAGATGCCCCCTCTTGATTAGAGTAAGTTCGTATGAACACACCCATAGTGGATTAAGAACTACTACATCTTTTAAGCTGCAGTAATTTGTATCTATTTTGTTCCAATTGGGTGATCATGTGGCTTACAAAATTTTCTCGAACATCATGTGCCACCCGTGTTAAATTTTACTTTTGAAATCACCACAGATCATAGGAAGGCAATTCCATGCAGAAGAATGTCAAAGCGCCTACAAGAGAAACAGAAGGCTGATCATGTTTCAGATGTAAATTCACAAAAAATACTCCGTTAATTCCTGCTCTTCATGAAGTAATAAATGTCCCCTATTCATTTCTAGGAGAGGTGCACTGAAGCTTCTCCGTGTATGTTGTCAACGTCTAAATCTTCAGGATCAGGTAAATAAGTTACTGATTTGTTGAAAACCGTCAGTTTATCGCCCTTGTGGTGGATTTACGGTGCCAATATTATGCACAGTTGGTACGGGACAGCCAACTCATCACAGAAATTTCTAAAAATCTTGTATAACTGTTACTATATGTGTCTGTGTTTATGCGTGCACCATTCATGAATTAATGTTCTTGAGTGACAGCATGTTGCAGCTATACTTCTTTAATTATGCTTGTTGCAGCTTGCTGTTGTGACAGTGTACAGACTCACGTTCACACAATGTTCTGCCTTTTAATGATCTGCTGGGTACATGTGTGCTTGTTTGCGAGGTTGATATTCTAACACTAACTTTCTGTTTTCTATCAGGTGATGAGCTATTGCGTAGTACTGTAAAACCTTGCAAAAGCACTTCTAGTGGACCTATTTGCTCAATATGTAAGGTGTGTTATTTTTGTGAGGAATTTGTAAGGTTTATCGAGCTGGTTATTTTTCATTGCCTTGTATCCATCAATCTTATTTGATTTATTTGTGCACAGAGTGGAGCTGGCAGCTGTCTTCTAATCCAGTGCCAGAATTCAAGCTGTTCTTGTAGCTTCCACACATTCTGTCTTAGTCCTCCGATGCAAGATAGTAGAGGCACTTTGGAATGTCCTCTCTGCAAAATCGATCAAGCATCGCTATTAACGGACGGAAGTGTATGCCCCAAAAAAGGTCCAAAGGCTTGTAGGTTGCAGACGGGTGATTCTTCAGGAGTCAGATTTCTCGTATCAAATGCTCGTGAAATGGCAATCACTTTCTCATCATCACGACTGCTGGGTTTGTTTTCCTCCTTGCCACATTATTGTAGCTGCTTTGGCATTGCAGTCGGCCCCTATTGCCACATACTCATGCATGGCCATAGCTCATTAGCTACATATATTTCCTTTGTTAGAATGGCTTTCGGCTATGTGATGTCAGTACAATCAATGTGAGATTTCTAATTATTTTACTGAATCATTTGGATTTTGCATGCTCCAGGTTCCACTTGATTGGCTTCTTGTTGTTGAGCGTCAACGAGCACGATCCTACATATGCAAGAATACGTAAGCCCCTTGCCTTCTATAATTACTGCTGTTATTCTTTCGTCAGATCTGAAGCTGTCCTTTTGATGCCAATTATCTAGTTGGTTCATGTAGGCAAAGTTTTCTTCATTGATGTGTTATAAACTACGTATATATGTAATCTTTGAACAGTCAAACAAGTATTCTTTTTACTCCCTCCGATCCATATTACTTGTCGCTTAGATGGATGTATCTAGAACTGAAATATGTCTATATACATCCATTTGAGCGACAAGTAATATCGATCGGAGGGAGTACAGGCAGTTTAAATCTGCTATGTACTGATTTTTTTTCTCCTTCTGGTTACTCTATAAGACCTGAATGAATAATGAACTGTAATGAACTCACACTTGCCATTTTCTTTTTAATTTTTGCCCTGTGTTCTTAACTGGTAACACTTCTTTTGAATACTCTTTCTCTCATGTTCTTTCCTATGATTATACAAACTTATTGCAACAGCTTACCTAAAGAAACATACTCGGAGGATCAAAGGAAACCTGAATGGCTTGAAGTAGATCGTGCCATTGCATGCCGCCGGAAGTTTGGTCGTGATGGTTTATGTGACGTCCTGGCTAGTTTTGACAATAATGAAGATTTTGAGGGGTACGAGTACCTCGTCAAATGGAAAGGGCTTGACTATTGTGATGTTACATGGGAGTCTTACTGCACTGAAGGCGTGCCGTCAGCTGTTTCTATGCTTGTCCAACGGCATAAAAATACTTTACAAAGCCCAATGAACAGTGACGTGATGGTCCCAGAAAATGTACTATACGCTTATCAGCTTCAAGGATTACAATGGATTCTTGACAATTTCAAATCTAGGAGGAGCGTTATTCTTGCTGGTATGTTCATGAACTGTAGTCACAATCCATGCACTTGTGTCCTTTACTATTATTTCAGTATATGACCCAAGTATTATTCAAATGTTTTTGCAAAGGTTTCTTACATATTTTTTGAGATAACAAAAAGTCTTGCATCTTAATGCATTGATACATAGGGAGTTTTTATGTACAATGATTATTATGTACAAATCTATCGCCATGCAATCTGATGTATCTAGGACTGAAATATGTCTAGATACATCAGTTTTAGCGTCAACTAATTCCGGACGGAGGAAGTATTAACTTTGGTTCCTTCTGAAATAACCCAGTCTGAAGAGATACCTTTACTGTTCTTACCAAAGAGACTGATGTAGGGTGTTACTTGTGAATTACTGCATGCATATGTCTTGGAAGAAGTTTCTTGGCATAATTCTTGTTTGTTCTTTTCTCATTTATACTGTAAAGACAATAATGGGAATTTTGCCTTTTCTTTTTCTATTGCTAGATGAAATGGGTCTTGGCAAAACTGTCCAAGTTGTTTGCTTTCTCAACTGCATAATCAAGGGAAGCCTGACCACATCTCCTGCATTGGTCATTGTTCCCAAGAGCATCCTACTGCAATGGGAAAAGGTTTGTATAACCTTCATGATCCTCTGCCATAGTATCCTGAACGTTTGTAGTGAAGGAGCTCAAATCATTGTCTTTAACTCTTCATGCTGTATAAAATGTGCTTATTATGTTAGCTGGACAATCTGTAATTTCTGGATGCATGTTCTGTGTATTAGGAATTTGATCGCTGGGCACATGATCTTAGTATTGTTGTTTACCAAGGAGATAAGGACTCCAGGAAGTGTATTCAAGCTCATGAACTGTACTCTTCCAAAGGGAAGACTCTGTTTGATGCTCTAGTGACAAGTTATGAGATTGTCCAAATTGATAAAGCAGTTCTAAAAAAAATTAAGTGGTCAACGATTGTCAGTAAGTTTTTTTAGCTGCATCGAGGTTATCTAGTCTTAGTTTGTCTCTTATTAGCCTGCAAGTTAACACTTCTGCTGTCGTACAACACCTCCCTTTTGCTTCAGTTGATGAGGCTCACAGATTGAAGACGCTTGATTGTAATCTTGCATCCTGCCTAAAGAAATATAGCTCAGATTTCCGGTTGCTACTTACAGTAAGTCTTCCATACCCTAGCCCTAGGTGTACTTTTGCCTAATTTGAGAAGTTAATGATTTGTCCCATCTGGTCTGATTCTGGGCAATCCATCTGTGTCATGCAAACTATTACAGAGTATACTATTGGAAACCCTGTTTACCTCATATCCTTGGAAGTTTGTACTTTAGTTGTGATATATCGTGTACCATAAGGGCTCACTCATATTTTGTGGTATCATCGATTTGGATGTGTCCATACCAGCTTGGTATCATTGATTTCCTTGTTTTTAGAAAGAGCTCTGTCAAAAAATTTCATCAGAAAGAGGTCTATAGACTTTTGGGGGAATGACATCATTTGCCTACTGTAGTTGTTTAGGAGAAAATATTTCAACTCCACACTGCCTGTAGGCATTTCGGAATAGTTATCTTACATAGTAAGCTTTATAAAGTTACCCCCCAATCCTATGATTCCACAGACCAAATAAAATGTTATTTGAGGCATTGCAGGCTTGCAGCTGTCTTGCACTGCCACCAACATAATTGGGTTGGATGAGTCCGTTCACCACTAGACTTCTTAAGGCAACGCCAATCTTAAATAATCCATAGCCCATGTTTCGTGTTAAAAAAAAATCTACTTGTGCTAGCTGTTCTATCAAGTGACATATGGCTCTCAGCAATATAGCATATAGTACTTCTCATCGAAATGCATTTTAGTTGCCCTTTTCTGGAATGATCTGATCATGTGGTTGGACCTTGTTCCTCTTTTTCTTCTTGACCATACAGGGAACACCATTCCAAAATAACGTCCTGGAATTGTTTTCATTGCTTCATTATATTGATCCAAATGAGTTCTCTGACCCAAAGGATGATCCATTGTTCTCACCAATTGAATCTGAGCGGGGTCTGACAATAGATGAAAAAATCGCCCGCATTCCTGAGATTTTAAAGCCTAGGTGATTTTTCTGTCTAATGATGAAGCTATTTACTTTGTTTATTTGATAACTTGGATGTGACTCTTAGTTCTTTCATGTTTGATTTGCTAGGATGTTGAGGAGATTGAAAGCTGATGTGCTAAAAGATTCTATGCCAACAAAGAAGTGGGTAGAAGTTCCGTGTACGCTTACAGATTCTCAGAGAGATCTTTACATTAATATTCTAGAGAAGAACTACTCAGAGTTGAACAGTGCTATTCAGGATGGTCAGTTGAAGAGTTTTCACTTGCATTTATCGTTATATATATACTTTTCCAGTTTGTCTTAATCTGCATCAAATTCTCTTGATAAAGTTGGTTTCTGCTAATGTTATTCTTGACCATGCATATAAATCTGTGCCACTTTGTATTAGAAAACACACGGAGAAGTTGTTTAGTACAATGCCACTAGTGTCAGCGACAAACAACCAAAAGAGAACTTATAGCAACAGAAACAGGGCTACAAGAAAGCAAAAACTAGGCTACAGAACAGCAAAACCTGGCTAGTCAGTTCTGGATGTCTAGCATGCAACAGTCACTTCCTGTGATCCCTAACGCCAGTGAGCCGACATAAGTTTGTCTCTATTGGCAACTTGTAGTCCAGCCTCCACCCATAAAATACGCAGGTGTTGCAATGCCTCCAGGTGGCTGGCTTGTGCATGGCACTATGCGTGTGAAGTTTAAATATTGGAGAGCATTTTTTGCAAAGCGAGTGATATTTGACCCATGCAACTTCTTGAGGCCTTCAATTTAGCATGGCCTTCAAATGGTACGTGCTTTTACCACCAGTCACTTAACTGCGATACTACTAGAAAAACGGGGTCATCCCACAAAAGTCTTGGAATTGGCTCACCAACTATACTTGGATTGATCTATGCCTAAACTTAAATGGCACATGAACTTCTAGCTTAGATTTTCTGATCAGCAACTTACAATGACAAAGAACAAACTTCAGGGCACTCACCGACAGCATTTGTGACTTATGAAACTTGCTTGCCCTTGAAGTAATAGCCGTATTATCATTTTCTCATGGAGAATCTCTGAGTGGTGGGAACCAAGTTATCTAACTTCACAGAATGTTCTTATAATTGGGCTTACGTACTTGTTTCTAGCCAAGTAATATTTACATTGGGGCTGACAGATCTTGTGTGAACTTTTTCAGGAAAGAAGCGTCCTCTGAACAACGTGCTCATGGAACTGCGAAAATGCTGCAATCATCCGGTAGATTTTGCATCCATTTAGTTTGTTGAAGGCTACATCTATTTTCCTTGAATCTTTCTTGCCATAAACTTGTGGAATTCCATGTGTCTTGATATTTTACGATAAGGAACATTTTGACAAAGATTTGTGTGAGGTGGCGATATAACATATTTAGTGCAGTCTGTCATGCATTTGAATTTTGCATTCTGTAGTATGTTTTCACGCGAACTAATAGATTCTAACTTTGAGTCTCACTTCTCCTGCTAATTTGTTTCTCCTTCTCCAGTATTTGTTTACAGGATCAGATGTTAAACAACATGCAGGAGAAGATGTTCTCCAATCACTTGTTTCTGCATCAGGGAAACTTCAACTCTTACACAAGGTGCCTTGACCTACTACTGCATCCTATCTAGGCGTTGCTTGCTTATTTGTTCCATATGTTTCGTTCTTGGATGTAATAATCGTCAATTCTTAATCTGCAGTTGCTCCCAAAATTGAAAGAGAGAGGGAACCGTGTATTGATCTTCTCCCAGATGACGAAAATGCTTGATATTCTTGAGGACTTCCTTTCTTTCCTGGGATACACATATGCACGGTATGTTTCATTAATCAGACCTGCATTTGCCATTCAATCATTCTTCTGATGGATATATGATTCCATTTATCCTATCCTACAGTGATGCTCAATATTTCTTCAGTCGTTTCAGAGTATAGCTGACATTTTTTTCTCTTTCTTTTTTTCACTTAATATATGTGTGTTGGCGTGCAGCATTGATGGACAGACAGCACTCTCTGAGAGGCAGGAGAGCATAAAAGAATACAACAACGCTGAAAGTGAAACATTTATTTTCTTGATGTCAACTCGTGCTGGTGGTATAGGTATTGACCTGGTATGAATTCTAATACTCACAGCCTCATTGGTTTTTTCTTCCACTTTATGCAACTGGACTAACATTGTTCACTATTATGGCAGCCTGGTGCTGATAGAGTAATTATATATGGTGAGTGGTTTTTAGTTATCTGTTTCATTCGCCTTAAATCCTCTTGGCACTTATTTTTCCTTCGTGTGTTCAGATCCAGACTTCAATCCATTTATGGACTTGCAAGCACAGTCCAGGGCTCACCGGATTGGCCAGACCCGACCGGTGGTTGTTTACCAGCTTATTACAAAATGTTCTGTTGAAGCAAAGATATTGCAGAAGTCTAAGCAGAAGCTGGCCATTGAAAATATTTTAATGAACTCTTCCAAGAAGCCGCCAAGTGCTGATGAGCTGAAGTCCATTCTACTACATGGAGCCAAGATAATTCAGGACAAAAAGGAGATTAAAGCTGTATCAATCCATTATGATGACGAGGCCATTGAGAATCTCCTCAAGCTAGACCCTTCTAGTGACGAGATGTGCACTAAAGAAGGCAACGGTTATCTCGGCGGCATCGAGAGCTTTCCTCATGGTGCCGAGGACGTAGTACCTCCCTCCCCCAAGGTTGAGGATTTAAAAGTATTCAAGCCTGCCACTCCCAAGGTGGATCTTGGCCGCGGGAGAAGGCAGAGGAACCTCGTGAAGTATTTTGAGGAGACGGACAATGAAGACAGCGATGACATGTACGCTCCAGAGGCTTCCTCCGAGTCCAGTAGCTCTTCCTCTGATGATGAAACAGATGAAGAAATTCCTGAAGTAGCACGCGCTAGAACTGAAGTAGACATGAAAGTTGAAACAGTGAGCGTTGTGAAGCCAGAAGTAGCTCCCGTTCCTGTCCGCCCCTTGACTTCCTCAGAGTCAGAGTCCGGCAGCTCTTCCTCGGATGATGAAATGGAAGAGGTTAAGCCTATTGTAGCAGGCGTGAAGCCTCAAGCGTCCTGCAGCTCTTCCTCGGAGTCAGGCAACTCTTCCTCAGAGTCAGAGTCCGGCAGCTCTTCCTCGGATGATGAAATGGAAGAGGTTAAGCCTATTGTAGCAGGCGTGAAGCCTCAAGCGTCCTGCAGCTCTTCCTCGGAGTCAGGCAACTCTTCCTCAGAGTCAGAGTCCGGCAGCTCTTCCTAGGATGATGAAACCGAAGAGGTTAAGTCTGTTGTAGCACCTGACAGTTGATGCAGAAACTCAGGCTAGTCGTCCATTCCTTTTGTATAGGATTATCTATATAACTGCGTAAGTAGAATTATGTGGCTGATTTATATGCCGACTTTTGGGGCATCTGTCCATGTATGGTGAAAACTGATGGCACCTTTATTACCTTATTTATGGTTGCTGATATATAGCTACGTAAGAATTATGAGTGGTGGCATCTATATCACCTTGTTATAAGAATTATGGTTGCTGATACTGTCTGGTGAGGAAATGCAGAAGCTGTCTCGATGCATTGCTGACATGGCTAATACCCACAATCTACAACTTCCAACTTTCTAAGGAGCAAATTCCGGGTGTTGATTGTGTTGAAGTAAACTGATGTTGATGGATTGTGTGATGCTGAAGACCGTGGCATTTCTATACCTCCAAATCCACCAAACGGTGGGCATGAAGTCCTTCCCGGACTGGTGGTCTCGCCATGGATCTGGCCATGCAAGGACCTTATGCATAAGGTTTGTGAAAAGAGGGGAACTGGAGCAGAGGCGACCCACAAGGACCAATGTCTGTCCCATTGGGTTTGGCGGCGGCGACGCTTTGCTGTTACTCAATTTTGAGATGTCGTCGTTGAGCTCATGTGCCTTAGGTCGGCGTCGTCTTCAGGCTCATGCCCGACAGCTAGGGATGTAAACGGATCGGATCAGATCAGATAATGCCTTTACCATATCCTTTATCATATTTTTTTGCCGGATTCGGAGCGGATTGGATAATGACCGGATGTGGATTTGAATACGTATTATATCGTACTACAGATTTGGAGCGGAAGCTGGGCCGATTCGGACTGAAAACGGATAAACAAAATCTCTGTACATCTTTTCAATAATATCTATCATGATCTATGCAAAGAAGAACAATATATAAATAACCAATCCATTTTTATTGATCAATGAAATTAATAACTTACACGCTGCACCAAGCAAGACATTAGCTATCATAGGTTCATAGTGTTCTCTGGTTCATAACATAATATGTTATATACTATTAGGCAAGTGAGCTTGTACAGTACTTGTTCTCAAGTCTATTAGCTACGCTTGTACGTACAGGTTATGTGTACAGTTGTACAACTGTGCTATTAGGTTTAGGGTTATATGATATTTATATGTGGTGATTCTAATAAGTGGTTTAATCGGGTCTTTGGGCATGTCGATTGGACCAAATTTACCGGATAATTCTATTTGATAACACCGGATAATCCGCAAAAAATAACGGATAATCCACATCCGTCAGATATGATCGATACCATATCCACTACCATATTCTTCGGATATCCGGTTAGCCAATATCCGTATCCGCATCCGTATCCGTCGGATTTTTGAAAGTGCATACCATATCCTTAAAAACGGATGCGGATGCGGACTCGTTATGGAAATTATCTGTACCATTTACATCCCTACCGACAGCGAGGCCTTGCCAGTTGTAGTGGACTTGTGCGGTTTTCAATGTGGTTTACCCTATTCGGTTCATTCCTTGATCTGCTTGTAGAAGAGATTCATCACTGCCTTGTATTGTTTGGCGTTGTGGCTTCATTTATAATGGGAGGTGAAAACTATTTCAAGAATGGTCTCTTCTGATTTGTCAACACCTCGGCGGGTATTGTAGTCCTGTCCGCGACGCCGGTTCAACCCCCAAGACCTTGACAGTGTTGTACCAAGACTTAGGTTGGTCATAGTGGGAGTAACATAGGTAGTAACATAGATGCCACATAAGCAAAAATGTTGATGTGGCAAGTAGTTAATAAGGAGAGAGGCAAATAGAATAACCTAGTATTATGTTACCATCACATAGCGCTTTCTAATGCAAAATGAGTCTACAAGACAATAAATGAACATGTTTATGTTACTACACATATGACACTTCCCACTATAAGGGTAGTAACATAGAGTAGTAACGTATGCATGTTAAGTTACTCCCCACTATGACCAGCCTTACGGAGTTGGTAGTCCAATGCAGACACCAATGCAGATAATTAAATAGTCTCCAAATATTGGGATCTGGTAGCCCAGACATTTTTACCATCCAAGGATGATCATCAAAATTGTTTGGACTTACGTCCAAAATCCCACAAATCGGAACCAAACCTAAACCTAGGGAGGTTGGGGGGAGTCAGGACATTCGCCACGTCGGATTCCGACACCCCCGGCCCACCAAACTACCCAATCTGGAACCTTTTTCACCCCACTCCGTCCCTCCCCATGTGCTCCGTATCCGCACCCTCATAGACCGTTGCTACCGTTGTACCACCCCGGCCGCAGCTGAAGCCTTGCCGGACCTTCCCCATCCCACCTACGCACCTGCCCAATGCCCACCTTGGACTAAGCTGCCGTTCCACCCCGGATGCGGCCGCAGCCTAGGTATCCTCCGCCCTTTGTGGATGTCGGCCATGGCAAACGCCATGCCCGGTAAGTGTTCGGTCAAATGTCGTTGCCAAACGTTATCATTGTTTACTTTGAAACAAACATGGTGGCAACATACTCGGTGGGAGGGGGAGGGTGAATTGTTGTGTGAGGCATGTTTGGGCATAAGTGTGGAGTTTCAAGGCATGAAGCAAAATGCCGTGACATTTTGGAACCTGTACATGCATGATTGCGGTGCGAAGTCGGTACTCTATCGATGGCATGCCATTCAGAAGACCATCAACAAGTATTGTGTTGTGTGTATGCACAATTGCAAATAAGGTGATCAACGGGCGCGTCATCCGAAGAACCCATAAGTTTTGCTTCTTGTTGCTCTACTGGGTAATCATTTCATTAGTTTGCTCAATGTTGCAACTTGGGATATCTTTGGTTACCCGCATGAGGACCAACCAGGCGCGTGCGGGAAAAAAATGGGGTGTTTGGTTACCCGCGCTCACTGTTTGGCCTGCACTGCACAAAGCTTAAAGCACCTTCGGGCCAGGCCTCGTGGGAACCGCCGAATCAACAGTTTTTCCACAGCCAGGCCCGCGGTATGCACGTGGGCGGCGACAGTTGCATGCGGGGAGCCACGCTCGAGACATCACATTGTTTCCTGCAGCACCGAGAATAATTACCCTCACCTTCCGTCACCACTTTCTCTCCATTCTCCCACTCTCACACCAACAACAATGATCAGCGGATCGGAGAACAGCAAGGTGACCACCGACCTCCATCACGGGCATCACCAACATTGCCCGCAACACTTCGACAATGGCGGTAAGCCCTATTTTCACCTCCTAGCTTACGATTTTTGTATTTGGTCCGCGTTTAGATTCGACCTGCGTTCTTGGGAATGGGGCATCAGGATAAATAGTCATAGTATTGATCAACACTTCTTCATGAGTACTAAGTAGTGATGGATTTTAGGGTTCCAATCAGGATTGACTACAAGGGGAGTGGGGATTCAGGGTTAATCTTACACACTAGCGGTAATTCTTGCCGCAACGACCCTGGAGGCGCTTGGAGCGGCGGCCCCCCTTGACCTTGTAGTTCTCTCCTGGCTCGACCATACCATGCACCGTCTCATCATCCTCTAAATTGATTGGCATACTACGGTGGCCTGGCTCCGGTGCCCTGACCACCACCTCCACCGCTTCTTTCTCCTCCAGCTCTAGAGTGATGACCTTTGGCGCCGCCTCCATCTTAGCACAGAATGTCATGACACACTGGTCTTGAGGAGCTTTGTACCCCCTATAATTGGCTCACCTTGCTCTCTGACCAGCATCATCAGAGTCAGCTTGATTCATGGCCCAACGCAAGATGTCCACTAACATAGAGCTCTTTACTGGGTCATGAATCGACGTATTCAACTCCTCCGACGTCGCCTTATTGACCACAACACCCGCCTTCTTGTGCATGTCCTTGATGCTTGTGAATTTCGAGCACACTTCCATGGTGTTCTCGAACTTGGTGCGATCGCCGAGCGAGCACCCTAGGAAGAAAGCTCTCCAACCAATGCCCCACGGGAATGGGTTGGGAATGGGATTCATGGTGATGGAGAGGTGAAAGAGGTGTGAGAGTGAGAGACCTTGAGGGTTAATTAAGTGCGGTGGTGGGTAAGTAGCAGAGTGTTTAGGTGGGTAAATATAGGGGCGTTGAATTATAGGATTTAATGCTGATCAAACTTTGAACTTTGTGTTGTTCATAATGTAGACCGAGACGGAGAACAAGGGTAAGGAGGTGGTGCCAGCCTTGGAGGTGCCATCCACGTCCAAGGACGTGTTGGTGGAGGACCACCCCCCCCAGCGGCAAGTGCCGGAACTATGGGCACTACCATGAGGAGGCAGGGCCAACTCACTTCTGGAAGATGATCCTTGCCCCGAAGCTATAGTGCCTGCCTATGCCTCTGAACTTCATGAAGCACTTCCCAGTTGTGCCTCAGGAGTTCAAGCTAAAGACGAACAAAAGCTGCGCATGGAGGGTTATGGTACAACTGATGAATAACAGGGTCACCCCTGATCAGGGTTGGGCCCCCTTCACCGTTGTCCTCCAGACCAGGATCGAGTACATGGTCACCTTCAAACTGGTGACTCCTGACACCCTGAAGGTGATCGTCTTGAACGTCGACGACATTGAAGTGATGATCAAGTGCGGGAAGCATGACGACACCTTCACCGTGTACATCTAGGAGAGCTTTGTGTTGCGGTTGCTGGTTTGGTTTGTACTATGTCATATTGGTTTGTATAAGTGCATCTAATGCCACCCCTTTGTTGGTTTTAGAGTATTGACGGCAAACTTGGTTGAGGGACTAATGTGTTTCTGAGTTACACGGGATAACACGGATAGAAGTCCCTAGAGATTCGGTTTAGCTGTTGAAGACGACCCTTAAAAATGTCTGAAGACATTGAAACCATTGGTGCTCTATGAAGATAATGATTGAAGACAATGGAACACGAATACTTAGCTTCTTTGTTGTTTTCATTTTCTGTTTATTGAGTCATGGGAACCACCGCACTGTTAAGTGGGGTCGAGGTAATACGACGACAGTTGTTGAAGTGTTTGCTGAACCAAAACCCTAGGTCTTCTTCTGAAGACAATGAGAGAAAAAATCTCTTCCAGAGTTGGATTAGTCAACATTACTTGTAGCCCAAGTAATGTTGCCGCGTGTGCTTGAAATCCGACCGTTGGGACACGTGTCGGTTGATTGATGGCACAGGGTCATTTCAGTCAAATCATGTCGTGTTGCCTCTGTCTATAAATAACCACCCCTTCCACCATAAGTTGGCGGCTACTTCGAGTTATTGCATGACATTTGTCACTTGAAAATAACCCACATCCGAAGCCTTTGAGAGAGATTTCTTGTGAGAAAAAACCCAAACACCTAGAGCCCAAAGTGATTGAGCATGACTTAAGACATTATGTTCTGAGTGAACTGAAGACTTATTACACTTGAAGACTGTGATCTTCCACATGATTAGGCGCCATGTTCTGGGCATCCAAGAGTCATTGTGCATTGTCGGTGAACAAGTTTGTAAAGGTTGAAGACTTTCCTGAGTGACTGGGCAAGGTCTAAGTGATCTTAGGGTAAGGAGAATAAAGTGAAGACCGAGTGTTCTGAGTTCAATCTAAGCCTCCCTAACCAGACTTACATCTGTCACAACAATTGGAACTGGTCAAACAAATCACTTGTCTTCTCCGAGCAACTGGTTCTATCCCTTCAATCCTTCACTTACTATTTTGTATGGCGAAGCCTTTGCTTGGTCATCTCTCTACGAAGACATCGCGTGAAGACATTCCTTCTGATCCATCTTTGTCTTTGCATTAGCTGTTACTACTATTCATTGCTACCTAGTTTGCTTACTGTCTTCACTTCTCACTTCATTTGTGTTGCACTGATAGCATGTATAGTGTAGCTTATCTTCCGCCATACTCTACTTAGTTACTATTTTGCTTCCACGACTTCGAAGATATTATTGCTTGTTTTGAAGACTTTCATAAAATCGCCTATTGACCCTCCTCTAGCCGATAACTAGCACTTACAATTTGGTTGAAAACTGCTTGGCTTAAGTGTCGTACTATGTTGAAAACTGCTTGATTGTTTTAAAACTATGTTTACATGCTATCTATTTGTGTGTCTTTGGTTTGTTCTACCTGCCTAGTGTGCTGGTAACTTCACCACCTCCACGAGGAGGTTACCAGACAACATGCGTTGCATCTAACCAAACACCATTGCTTGTGTTTCCGCCTAAACAAGCACGCAACCAAACAACCTACCTTTAGTTTCATTTGGCTAGTGGGTATGCAAATAACCAAATAACATGCAGATGTTGGTTTTTTGCCAGTTTTTTTCTCAGACAAGCTGAACTGAAATACAGATGCAATGCACGCAAAATAATGCAAGCAAAACCAAACACGCCCTTGTTGATCATGTTACTATCTAGCTTAGACACACATGCATGGTTTATCAGTAGACGGAGGGCTCACCCTTCACATTGATGCATAGTTGGTTGATGCATATCAATTTGATCAAGTGAAGAAGTTCAAACTCGAGGAGATGAAGGCCGCTTTTCAGAAGTGAAAAAATTATGGTCTTTGGCACGACAACATGTTCTTCTGTTTTTGGGGTCTACAAATTTGAAAACTTGTTGAACATTGTTATTGATCAACAAGTAAAATGAAAAATTGAGATGAATGCCGCTTTTAAGATAGTTTCAGATTTAAATGTATGATAGAACTGCTATTGATCTGGAGGTAATTGTCATTGTCAGAAAATAAAACAAAAGTAAACCAAATGTCTGACTCTCATCAGTATGAATACATCTAGATCACTAGAAAATCAAGGGCATCACCTTGCGCATTACAAGCCGACTGATGAGAGTGGCATCCCCCTGAGGCTTCATTTGATACGCGAGGGTTGGAGGGGATTTCAGGGGGGGAATTCACGAGGGGCCCAAAAACCTCTAAAATCCCCGTATGTTTGTTTGGTACACGAGGTTTCACGGACCAAACCCTCTCGAACCTCGTCAGTTTTTTTGGTAGGAGTGGATTGGGGAGGTTTTGGAAGGGGGGGATTTCAGGGGATGGGGTGAATCCCTTCCTTCCACCGAATGCCCTCAAAACCCCTTGAATCCTTGAAAGCATCAAGAAGATGGGTCTAGAGGGGGGGTGTGGAATTAGACCCTTAACAAGTAAAAGTGACAGTTTTTAGTTTCTTCAAGTTAAGGTTGAGTTTAACACATGTTAAAGCACACACAATACATTTTACACATGCATATCAAGAGTATAAGCAGCGGAAAGAGTAAAGCATGCAAGTGCAAGAATGTGAAGGGAATGGGATTGGAGTTTGCAAACGCAATGGAGATGCAGAGAATTTTTGGCGTGGTTTCGATAGGTGGTGCTATCGTACGTCTATGTTGATGGAGACTTCAACCCACGAAGGGTAACAATTGCGCGAGTCCATGGAGGGCTCCACCCACGAAGGGTCCATGAAGAAGCAAACCTTGTCTATCCCACCATGGCCATCGCCCATGAAGGACTTGCCTCACTCAGGTAGATCTTTACGAAGTAGGCGATCCCCTTGCTCTTAAACTTCTTGGTTCAACTCCACATCATTTCGGAGGCTCCTAAGCGACACCTAACCAATCTAGGAGACACCACTCGATCTCCAAAAGGTAATAGACGGTGTGTTGATGATGGACTCCTTGCTCTTGTGCTTCAAACGATAGTCCCCCCCCCAACACTCAACTCTCTCTCTCTCTCTTAGAGATTTGGCTATGGTGGAAGAAAGATTTGAGAGGAAAGCAACTTGGGATTGGCTAGAAATCAAGGTTCAAATAGTGAAATGGAATCTCTTGATCTCAACACATGAGTAGGTGATACGTCCATTTTGCATCATGTTTACCTACTGTTATTTATATTGTTTTTATGTGTAATAATGCTTTTTGGAGTATTTCTAATGCCTTTTCTCTCATAATATGCAAGGTACACACAAAGAGGGAGAATACCAGCAGCTGGAATTCTGGACCTGAAAAAGCTATGTCAGACTACCTATTCTGCACAACTCCAAATGAGCTAAAACTTTACGGGGAATTTTTATGGAATATATGAGAAGTATTGGAGCCAATAAGTACCAGAGGGGGCCCACCAGGTGGGCACAACCCACCTAGGCGCGCCCTGGTGGGTTGTGCCCTCCTCGGCCCACCTCTAGTGCCCCTCTTCTGGTATATAAGTCATTTTGACCTAGAAAGATAAATAAAGGATGACTTTCGGGACGAAGTGCCGCCGTCTCGAGGCAGAACTTGGGCAGGAGCACTTTTGCCTCCGCCGGGGGAACTTCCCTCCCGGAGGGGGAAATTATCGTCATCATCATCACCAACAACTCTCCCATCTTGGGGAGGGCAATATCCATCAACATCTTCAACAACACCATCTCCTCTAAAACCCTAGTTCATCTCTTGTGTTCAATCTTTGTGCCAGAACTATAGATTGATACTTGTGGCTGACTAGTAGTGTTGATTACATCTTGTAGTTGATTACTATATGGTTTATTTGGTGGAAGATTATATGTTCAGATCCAATATGCTATGGAATACCTCTCTGATCTTGAGCATGATTATCATTTGTGAGTAGTTATTTTTGGTCTTGAGGTCACCAGAGAAATCTAGTTGCAAGTAATCATGTGAATTTTATATGTGTTCGATATTTTGATGGTATGTATGTTGTGATTCCCTTAGTGGTGTCATGTGAACGTCGACTACATGACACTTCACCATATTTGGGCCTAAGGGAATGCATTGTGGAGTAGTTATTAGATGATGGGTTGCGAGAGTGACAGAAGCTTAAACCCTAGTTTATGCGCTATTCCGTAAGGGACTATTTGGATCGAAACGTTTAATGCTATGGTTAGAATTTATTCTCAATAGTTTTCTCATAGTTGCGGATGCTTGCGAGGGGGTTAATCATAAGTAGGAGGATTGTTCAAGTAAGAACAACACCTAAGCACCGGTCCACCCACATATCAAATTAGCAAACACAAATCAAACCAACACGATGAAAGTGACTAGATGAAATTCTCGTGTACCCTCAAGAACGCTTTGCTTATCATAAGAGACCATTTTGGCATGTCCTTTGCCTCAAAAGGATTGGGCTACCTTGCTGCACCTTTGTTACTACAATCATTACTTGCTCGTTACAAATTATCTTGCTATCAAACTATTTACTTATAATTTCAGTTCTTGCAGAGAATACCTTACTGAAAACCAGTTGTCATTTCCCTTCTGCTCCTCGTTGGGTTCGACACTCTTACTTACCGAAAGGACTACGATTGATCCCTATACTTGTGGGTCATCAAGGCTCTTTTCTGGCGCCGTTGCCGGGGAGTGAAGTGCTCTTGGTAAGTGGAAATTGGTAAGGAAAAATTATTACTACGTGCTGAAATTTACTATCACTTGTTACTATGGAAAACAATCCTTTGAGGGGTTTGTTCGGGGTATCTTCACCTCGACCGGAACCACAATTAGTCACTATAACCCACAAGTATAGGGGACCAATTGTAGCCTCTTTCGATAAGTAAGAGTGTCAAACCCAACGAGGAGCTAAAGGTAGAACAAATATTCCCTCAAGTTCTATCGACCACCAATACAACTCTTCGCATGCTTGACATTCGCTTTACCGGAAACAAGTATGAAACTAGAAGTACTTTGTAGGTGGTACAGGATAGGTTTGCCAGATAATAATGAGCACGTAAATAAACCCTAGGGGCTGTTTAGATAAAGACACAAATAAGTTACTTTTAGTAGAGAGCTTTTGTCGAAAAGAAAGTTATTTGTCCCTAGGTAATCGATAACAAGTACCAGTAATCATTCTTGTAATTTTATATGAGGGAGAGGCATGAGCTAACATACTTTCTCTACTTGGATCATATGCACTTATGATTGGAACTCTAGCAAGCATCCGCAACTACTAAAGATCATTAAGGTCATGAAACCCAACCATAGCATTAAGTATCAAGTTCTCTTTACTCCCATACGCCATAACCACCTATCCGCGTTTAGGCTGCTGTCACCCCTGCAACACTGACAATAAGCAAACCATGAACATATTGCAACACCCTACAGCGAGGCCCCCTCACGTTTGCGCGAGAACAGAGGGCACCATAGGACAACACCATAAATAAAATATACAATCATACCAACCAAGATCATGAACACATGACAAAACAGATCTACTCAAACATCATAGGATAACCATAGATCATTCGGAAATAATATATGGAGTTGAGCACCATGTTTAAGTAGGGATTACAACAGGGAGAAGGGGTGTTACACCGCTACATAGAGGGGAGAAAGTTGGTGTAGACGGTAGCAAGATTGTTGACGTAGATCACCGTCACGATCCTAGCCCCGGCGACACTCCGGCGCCACCAGAAGCGAGGGGGAGAGAGCCCCCCTCCTTCTTATTCTTCCTTGGCCTCCCCCTAGATGGGAGGAGAGTTCCCCCTCTGGTCCATGGCCTCCATGGCGGCAGAGGGGCGGGAGCCCCTCCAAGATTGGATCTCCCTCTCAGTTCTCTTCTGTCTCACGTTCCCCTAATCTGGCCGAAAACCGTTTCTTATATTCTGGGAGATCCGTAACTCCGATTGCACTGAGATTTTAACACGATTTTTTCCGGATATAAGCTTCCTTGCGCCCGAAGTAGAGCTCCAACCGACGTTCGAGGAGGGCACAACCCACCACCACATGCCAGGGGCCTCTAGCGTGCCCTGGTGTCTTGTGGGCTGTGTGGGCATCCGTTTGCGGTGATTCCAACTCCCAAAAATCACATATATTCCAAAATAATTCTCCATGAAATTTTATTGCATTTGGACTTCCTTTGATATGGATACTGTGCGATACAAAAAACATGCAGAAAACAGGAACTGACACTGGGCACTAGATCAATAGGTTAGTCCAATAAATCATATAAAAAGTTGCCAAAAGTATGTAAAAGTTGTATAATGTTGGCATGAAACAATAAAAATTATAGATATGACGGAGACGTATCAGCATTCCCAAGATTAATTCCTGCTCGTCCTCGAGTAGGCAAATGATAAAAAAGATAATTTTTGATGTGGAATGTTACCTAACATAAACTTGATCATATGTCTAGTCATGGCATGAATATTAAGACATAAGTGATTCAAAGCAATTGTTGGTGTACAAAAGTAGGGGCGCTCCTTTTGACCCCTTTACTTGTGCACGGGCAGTCGAAGCCGCGCCCACGGCCACACTAAGCAGGGCAATGGAGGGAAGCCGGAGAGGAGCTAGAGGCACAAGATGGTCAGAGGAAACGCCAAGACCAAGAACACAAGAAATCAAAGGGACGAGGTGGAGTCCCCCAGCAAGGCCCTTGCCGGGGCAGCCTTCGCAGCCCCGGCAAGAGCCTTGCTGGGGCAACTTGCCCAAACACCAACGGAGTGAGCCGCCCTTGAGCCCGCAGGTTCCAGCCCAACCGACTGCAATTGGACCAGGGCTCGGGAGGCACCCCTGTGGTGGCATCCAGATCTTTGTCAAGACCATAGATATATAAGATCAGATGAGGACGAGAAGACGGCGGCCCTCGGCGGGATCCTTGCCGAGGAGAGCCACAGGACCCCCCGGCAAGATCCTTGCCGGGGATGACTGTGCGCCACAGCAAGACCCTTGACGCCCCCCCAGCAAGGCCCTTACCAAGGACATCAGCAGGGCCACTGCCAGGACTGTACCAGCCAAGTTTCCACCGCCATTAGCATGCAGCTGCCAGCCTGGCCAGCTGGGCAGGCACCTACGTGGCTACATGCAGCTTCCAGGCCAGATCTTCAAGCGCCTACGTGGCGGCATGCAGATCTTCATGAAGACCCTACCACCGCGCCACCTCAGCTGCCTGCCTGCCTAGATGGCGCCGCATGCATCGCTGGCCAGGGCGCGTGTCGAAGCGAGGAGGAGCGGCGACGGACGGGACGGGCCTCGTTCCCGTCCCCGATAAAGCTAAGGGAGACCTAAGCGACACATTAAATGCGTCTTGTCCTGTAATACGAGCGATAAGCCCGCAATACTGTAGGCCTTTCCACCTCCTGTGTGCCACTGTGGCAGCCCCTTTCGACTATAAAAGGAGGCCCATGGCATACTGGAGGGGGATTCGGCTCTTTGGAATAGCATAGCCACCGTAGCTAGTTCGAGAGCTGAAGAACACTCAATACATCCACCAAAGCAGGACTAGGGTTTTACGTATCCTCGTGGCACGAATCTGGGTAAAAGATCCTTGTGCTGACTGTTAATCCTGCTCTTCTCGCAACCCTGCGCCTCGGCAACCGTAGTAGGGATTCTTGTGATCCCATAGGTGTCGTTTCCCACCGACATCTTTGGCGCGCCAGGCAGGGGGCGCAATTGTGAGAATCTGATCTAGCAGTTAGCCTAGTAGTTCTTCATCGCCATGGCTCCCAAGAAGAAGACGGTCACGGCGATCGGCACGGCGGGAGCCGAGCGGCCCGCGCCAGCGCGGGCGAGCAGTGGGCCAGTCACGGATAGGACCTGAGCCACGGCCTGCGAGCACCAGCAACGCCCCGGCAGTCAGAGCCTGGTGAGCCGCTTAGTTCGTACGCCAGACGACGAGCCGCACGCTGCCAGGTCCAAGGATGGGGCTGGGTCCCCTGCAGCGGCGCGGGGCCCTCCAGGGGCGTCGCTGTACCCCCTACGGGCGATGCAGTGACCTCCAAGAAGCCAACCCCGGCGACCACAACGCGCTCTTCCCATGGTGGGCGCAACGAGCAGCGTCACCACGCCGGTGACCCTGGACACCGCCATGGGAAGAGCCCTGTGCTTCGTCCGTGGGACGAAGGAGTTCAGCATGCCCGCCGAAGTGCTGGCGAAGATGGAACGCAGCCGCTGGGCCGTGATAGAGCTCATTCTAACGTGGTTAGAAGTCGAAGCGCGCCACGGTCCACGCAGCTGTCGCCACCACCCACGCCAGCCGAAGCTTTGGCGCATGCGCAACTGCTCCTCAACTTCCCTCCTGCTGCGGAGAAGCTCGACGAGTGGAGGGATACCATCCGGAGCCTCCTCGTCGTTGCCAACAAAGATGATCCCCGACCAGCGGGGCCCTCGGGCCGGCGCTCCACCGAGCCACTGCATTCTGGCGCTGGGAGGACCGGGGGTGCTGCGGTCACGGTGCACTCTCCGCCTCCACGCCAACCACCGCGGGTGTCGGCCCGTCATGACGACGCTTGCGATAACATCACTATAGCATCGTCCGACCCGCGGACCCACCGCGACCAGCGCCAAGTTCTTCGAGAACGAGCTCACGAAGATGCTCGAATCACTATCGAGCGCCGGCGCAATACCCGCCACCAGTCGGACAAGCGGGCGGGACCCGCTATGGACCACCCAGCACCGGGGGGCTCCGACGGCCTACCTTACGAGGTGGGCTGCCCAGCCTTCACCCGTGAGTTGTGGCAGTTCCAATGGCTATTCCACCGCACGTTCAAGCCCGACGTCGGCGAGAAGTACACTGGCAAGACCCATCCGTCAGAGTTCCTCAACATCTACACCATCGCGATGCAGGCTGCCGGAGCTAGTGACGACAAGGTGCTTGCCAATTACTTCTTGTTGGCACTGAAGCCCAATGTCATGTCCTGGTTGATGCACTTGCCGGCGGATTCCATCTCTTGTTGGTCGGACATGTGTCATGAGTTCGTTGGCGCCTTCACCGTAGGCCACCAAGCTCATGGCTAGGCCAGTGATTTGCATATCATTCCCCAGAAGGAAGGGGAAAGCCTCCACAAGTACATCCAGAGATTCAGCCGGGTGCAGTACAACATCCCCGACGTTCATCCCGCCGCCATGATTAGCGCGTTGCATCAGAACATGCGCAACCGCAAGATGCGCGAAGAGCTGGCGATGACCAATGTTAAGGATGTGGCCGAACTTTACGTCCTGGCCGATAGGTGCACCCGGGCTGAAGAGGGAAGGAAGTACCCCGGCGAGGGCGCCGGCGTGGAAACCAACTCTACTGATGAAGACACCGCCGCCCTGACGAAGAACGGCCGGTGTCGCAACAGGAAACGCAAGGTCAAGACCGTGTTTGTCGTCAAGGGATCCGATAGCACCGGCGTCGCCAAGAAGCCCAAGGCAGACGACCCCAGCAAGGAAATTGCCGGGTGCGCCGCTTGCTGGGCTTTGGCGGCTGCCGACAAGCCAGGGGGCTCCGACAAGCAGTATTGCAAGATCCACCGCACCAAGGGCCACGACCTCCAGAACTGCCGGCAAGTCGAGCTGCTGGCTGAGAAGTAAAAGGCCGAGTATGAGAGGCGGGACAAGGAGAAGGGTCAGGACGGTGCCGAAGGATCCGGCAAGAAGCATGGCGGCCAAGGAGGCCGCCCTGGCAAGGGCAACCAGCAAGAGAGGCCCGCCCGGGGCCGTGACAAGAAGCAAGAAGACGATGATCATGACGAGGACGACGAGTCCGGCGAGCAAGTGTTCGAGAAGGCTCCGGAGGCTATGTGCGTCGATGGCGGCGCCTCGCTGCATACTTCTCACCACCAGCTCAAGCAGTGGGCACGCGAGATTACAGTAGCGGAGCCGTCATTCGACACTCCAAAGCCGCTGAAGTGGTCCAGCACTCCCCTCATCTTTGACGCCGAGGACCACCCTGACCGCACAACCGCGGTCGGGTGTTTGCCATTGTTGGTCTCGCCAACAATACGCAACCTCAAGGTGAACAAGATGTTGGTTGACAGCGGGGCCGGCCTGAACTTGATATCGCCCGTCGTGATCAAAAGGCTGCAAATTCCTGATGGAGACCTCGAGGAAACGGGCACGTTTCAAGGGGTCAACCCAGGAAGGAGCCTGCCAAAGGGGAAGGTCACATTGCCCGTGACATTTGGAGGAGAGTTGAACTACATGACGGAGAGGATCATCTTCGATGTGGCCGAGATCCCTTTGCCCTACAACGGGATCCTCGGCCGCCCGGCACTAGCTGAAGGAAATATACCCTAGAGGCAATAATAAAGTTTTTAGTTATTTCCTTATATCATGATAAATTTTTATTATTCATGCTAGAATTGTATTAACCGGAAACATAGTACATGTGTGAATACATAGACAAACAGAGTGTCACTAGTATGCATCTACTTGACTAGCTTGTTAATCAAAGATGGTTATGTTTCCTAACCATAGACATGAGTTGTCATTTGATTAACGGGATCACATCATTAGGAGAATGATGTGATTGACTTGACCCATTCCGTTAGCTTAGCACCCGATCGTTTAGTATGTTGCTATTGCTTTCTTCATGACTTATACATGTTCCTATGACTATGAGATTATGCAACTCCCGTTTACCGGAGGAACACTTTGTCTGCTACCAAACGTCACAACGTAACTGGGTGATTATAAATGTGCTCTACAGGTGTCTCCGAAGGTACTTGTTGGGTTGGCATATTTCAAGATTAGGATTTGTCACTCCGATTGTCGGAGAGGTATCTCTGGGCCCTCTCGATAATGCACATCACTTAAGCCTTGCAAGCATTGCAACTAATGAGTTAGTTGCGGGATGATGTATTACAGAACGAGTAAAGAGACTTGCCAGTAACGAGATTGAACTAGGTATTGAGATACCGACGATCGAATCTCAGGCAAGTAACATGCCGATGACAAAGGGAACAACGTATGTTGTTATGCGGTCTGACCGATAAAGATCTTCGTAGAATATGTGGGAGCCAATATGAGCATCCAGGTTCCGGAGACGTGTCTCAGTCATGTCTACATAGTTCTCGAACCCGCAGGGTCCACACGCTTAACATTATGATGACAATTTTATTATGAGTTTATATATTTTGATGTACCGAAGGTTGTTTGGAGTCCCGGATATGATCACGGACATGACGAGGAGTCTGAAAATGGTCGAGGCATAAAGATTGATATATTGGACGACTATATTCGGACATCGGAAGTGTTCCGAGTGATCTCGGAGAAAACCGGTGTGCCGGAGGGTTACTGGAACCCCCGGGAGAAGTAATGGGCCTTATGGGCCTTAGTGGAGAGAGAGAGGGCTGGCCTAGGGCAGGCCGCATGCCCCTCCCCCTCTGGTCCGAATTGGACTAGGAGAGGGGGGGCGGCGCCCCCTTTTCCTTCTCCCTCTCCCCTTCCTTTCCCCCTCCTAGTAGGAGTAGGAAAGAGGGGAGTCCTACTCTTACTAGGAGGAGGACTCCTCCTGGCGCGCCCTGCAACGGCCGGCTGGCCTCCCCCCTTGCTCCTTTATATACAGGGGCAGGGGGCACCCTAGAGACACAACAATTGATCATTGATCTCTTAGCCGTGTGCGGTGCCCCCCTCCACCATAGTCCACCTCGATAATACTGTAGCGGTGCTTAGGCGAAGCCTTGCATGGTAGAACATCAACATCGTCACCACACCGTCGTGCTGACAAAACTCTCCCTCAACACTCGGCTGGATCGAAGTTCGAGGGACGTCATCGGGCTGAACGTGTGCTGAACTCGGAGGTACCTGCTACATCTCGAGCTTGCGCTGGTTTTCCCCGAAGAGGAGAGGATGATGCAGCACAGTAGCATAAGTATTTCCCTCAGTTTTTGAGAACCAAGGTATCAATCTAGTAGGAGGTCACGGCAAGTCCCTCGTACCTGCACAAAACGATAGCTACTCGCAACCAACGCGATTAGGGGTTGTCAATCCCTTCACGGTCACTTACGAGAGTGAGATCTGATAGAGATAATATTTTTGGTATAAAGATGCAAAGTAGAAAGTAAAGGCAAAGCAAGTAAATAAAGTGATGGAGATTAATATGATGAGAATAGACCCAGGGGCCATAGGTTTCACTAGTGGCTTCTCTCAAGAGCATAAGTATTCTACGGTGGGTGAACAAATTACTGTTAAGCAATTGACAGAATTGAGCATAGTTATGAGGTTATCTAGGTATGATCATGTATATAGGCATCACGTCCGAGACAAGTAGACCAAAACGATTCTGCATCTACTACTATTACTCCACTCATCGACCGCTATCCAGCATTGCATCTAGAGTATTAAGTTAAAAACCAGAGTAACGCCTTAAGCAAGATGACATGATGTAGAGGAATAAATTCATGCAATATGATAATACCCCATCTTGTTATCCTCGATGGCAACAATACAATACGTGCTTTGCAATCGTTTCTGTCACTGGGTAAGGACACCGCAAGATTGAACCCAAAGCCATGCACTTCTCCCATTGCAAGAACTACCAATCTAGTTGGCCAAACCAAACAGATAATTCGAAGAGACTTGCAAAGATAACTCAATCATACATAAAAGAATTCAGGGAAGATTCAAATATTATTCATAGATAAGCTGGATCATAAACCCACAATTCATTGGTCTCAACAAACACACCGCAAAAAGAAGATTACATCGAATAGATCTCCACGAGAGAGGGGGAGAACATTGTATTGAGATCCAAAAAGAGAGAAGAAGCCATCTAGCTACTAGCTATGGACCCGAAGGTCTGAAATAAACTACTCACACTTCATCGGAGGGGCTATGGTGTTGATGTAGAATCCCTCCATGGTGGATGCCCCCTCCGGCGGAGCTCCAGAACAGGCCCCAAGATGGGATCTCGTGGATACAGAAGGTTGCGGCGGTGGAATTAGGTTTTTGGCTCCTTGTTTGGTCGTTCGGCGATACATAGGTATATATAGGAGGAAGGAGTACGTCGGTGGAGCTCCGAGGGGCCCGCGAGGTAGGGGGCGCGCCCAGGGGGGCGCCCTCCACCCTCGTGACCGCCTCTGGCACTTCTTGGAGTAGGGTCCAAGTCTCCTGGGTCATGTTCGGTTGGAAAATCACAATCCCGAAAGTTTCATTCCGTTTGGACTCCATTTTATATTCTGTTTCTTCGAAATACTGAAAAAAGGCAAAAAACTGGGTTGCGCCTCCGGTTAATAGGTTAGTCCCAAAAATAACATAAAAGTGGAAAATAAAGCCCATTATAGTCCAAAACAATAGATAAAGTAGCATGGAGCAATCAAAAATTATAGATACGTTGGAGACGTATCAGGCATCCCCAAGCTTAATTCCTACTCGTCCTCGAGTAGGTAAATGATAAAAAGAGAATTTTTGATGCGGAGTGATACTTTGGCATAATTTCAATGTAAATCTTCTTAATCATGGTATGAGTATTCAGATCTGAAAGATTCAAGACAAAAGTTCATATTGACATAAAAATAATAATACTTCAAGCATACTAACAAAGCAATTATGTCTTCTCAAAATAACATGGCCAAAGAAAGTTATCCCTACAAAATCATATAGTCTGGCTATGCTCCATCTTCCCCACACAAAGTATTTAAATCATGCACAACCCCGATGACAAGCCAAGCAATTGTTTCATACTTTAACATTTTCAAAACATTTTCAATCTTCACGCAATACATGAGCGTGAGCCATGGATATAGCACTATATGTGGAATGGAACGGTGGTTGTGGAGAAGACAGAAAGAGGGAAGATAGTCTCACATCAACTAGGCGTATCAACGGGCTATGGAGATGCCCATCAATAGATATCAATGTGAGTGAGTAGGGATTGCCATGCAATGGATGCACTAGAGCTATAAGTATATGAAAGCTCAACAAAAGAAACTAAGTGGGTATGCATCCAACTCGCTTGCTCACGAAGACCTAGGGCATTTTGAGGAAGCCCATCATTGGAATATACAAGCCAAGTTCTATAATGAAAAATTCCCACTAGTATATGAAAGTGACGAAATGAGAGACTCTTTATCATGAAGATCATGGTGCTACTTTGAAGCACAAGTGTGGTAAAAGGATAGTAGCATTGTCCCTTCTCTCTTTTTCTCTCATTTTTTTATTTGGGAGTTTTCTCTCCTTTTTTTATGGCCTCTTTTTTTTCGTCTGGAGTCTCATCCCGACTTGTGGGGGAATCATAGACTCCATCATCCTTTCCTCACTTGGACAATGCTCTAATAATGATGATCATCACACTTTTATTTTTCTTACAACTCAACAATTACAACTCGATACTTAGAACAAAATATGACTCTATATGAATGCCTCCGGTGGTGTACCGGGATATGCAATGAAACATGAGTGACATGTATGAAAGAATTATGAAAGGTGGCTTTTGCCGCAAATACGATGTCAACTACATGATCATTCTAGCAATATGACAATGATGGAGCGTGTCATAATAAACGGAACGGTGGAAAGTTGCATGGCAATATATCTCGGAATGGCTATGGAAATGCCATGATAGGTAGGTATGGTGGCTGTTTTGAGGAAGGTTTATGGTGGGTGTATGATACCGGCGAAAGGTGCGCGGTATTAGAGAGGCTAGCAATGGTGGAAGGATGGGAAAAAGTGCGTATAATCCATGGACTCAACATTAGTCATAAAGAACTCATATACTTATTGCAAAAATCTAGAAGTTATCAAAGCAAAGTATTACGCGATGCTCCTAGGGGATAGATTGGTAGGAAAATACCATCGCTCGTCCCCGATCGCCACTCATAAGGAAGACAATCAATAAATAAATCATGCTCCGAAGTTGATCACATAACGGTTCACCATACGTGCATGCTACGGGAATCACAAACTTCAACACAAGTATTCTTTAAATTCACAACTACTCAACTAGCATGACTCTAATATTATCACCTTCATATCTCAAAACAATTATCAAGCATCAAACTTATCTTAGTATTCAACGCACTCAAAAGAAAGTTTCACATATCTTGAATACCAAGTATATTAACATTAAGCAAATTATCATGCTATTAACGACTCTCAAAATAATCTAAGTGAAGCATGAGAGATCAAGTTTCTTTAAAACAAATCCACCACCGTACTCTAAAAGATCTAAGTGAAGCACTAGAGCAAAAATTATCACACTCAAAAGGTATAAGTGAAGCACTATGAGCAAACTATCAAGCTCAAAAGATATAAGTGAAGCACATAGAGTATTCTAACAAATTCCAATTCATGTATGGCTCTCTCAAAATATGTGTACAGCAAGGATGATTGTGGTAAACTAACAAGCAAAGACACAAATAATACAAGACGCTGCAAGCAAAACACATATCATGGTGGTGAATAAAAATATAGCTCCAAGTAAATTACCGATGGAAGTGGACGAAAGAGGGGATGCCTTCCGGGGCATCCCCAAGCTTTGACTTTTTGGTGTCCTTGGATTATCTTGGGGGTGCCATGGCCATCCCCAAGCTTAGGCTCTTGCCACTCCTTGTTCCGTAATCCATCAAAAGAATTCACCCAAAACTTGAAAACTTCACAACACAAAACTCAACAGAAATCTCGTGAGCTCCGTTAGAGAAAGAAAACAAAAGACTACTTCAAGGTACTGTAATGAACTCATTCTTTATTTATATTGGTGTTAAACCTACTGTATTCCAACTTCTCTATGGTTTATAAACTATTTTACTAGCCATAGATTCATCAAAATAAGCAAACAACACACGAAAAACAGAATCTGTCAAAAACAGAACAGTCTGTAGAAATCTGTAACTAACGCAAACTTTTGGAACTATAAAAATTCTACCAAAATAGGAAGTCCTGGACAATTTGTTTATTGATCAGCAGCAAAAAGAATCAACGCAAAATCACGTTCCTGTTATTTAGCATAACTAAATTCGTGCGCGCAAAGTTTCTGTTTTTCAGCAGAATCAAATCAACTATCATCGTAGGTTATCCTATAGGTCCTACTTGGCACAAACACTAATTAAAACATAAAACCACATCCAAACAGAAGGTAGATGTATTACTTATTCCTAAACATAAGCAAAAACAAAAAACACAAAATAAAATTGGGTTGCCTCCCAACAAGCGCTATCGTTTAACGCCCCTAGCTAGGCATAAAAGCAAGGATAGATCTAGGTATTGCCATCTTTGGTAGGCAATCCATAAGTGGCTCTCATAATAGATTCATATGTTAATTTTATTTTCTTTCTAGGGAAGTGTTACATGCCCTTCTTTAAGGGAAATTGGAATCTAATATTCCCTTCCTTCATATCAATAATTGCACCAATCGTTCTAAGGAAAGGTCTACCAAGAATAATAGGACATGAAGGATTGCAATCTATAACAAGAACTATAAAATCTACGGGCACATAATTCCTATTTGCAACAATAAGAACATCATTAATTCTTCCCATAGGCTTTTTAATAGTGGAATCCGCAAGATGCAAGTTTAGAGAGCAATCATCAAAATCACGGAAATCTAGCAAATCACATAAAGTTTTGGGAATAGTAGAGACACTAGCACCCAAATCACACAAAGCATGAAACTCAAAATCTTTAATTTTAATTTTAATAGTAGTTTCCCACTCATCATAGTGTTTTCTAGGGATAGAAACTTTCAACTCAAGTTTTTCTTCATAAGATTGCATCAAGGCATCAACAATGTGTTTGGTAAAGGCTTTATTTTGACTATAAGCATGAGGAGATTCTAGCACGGATTGCAACAAGGAAATACAACCAATCAAAGAGCAATTTTCATAATTAAATTCCTTGAGATCCAAAATAGTGGGTTTAGCAACATCATGGTTTTTATTTATTTCAATCCCACTTTCATCAATTTCATCATCAAGATCTAGAAACTCCGAATTCTTAAAACGCCTTCTAGGTAAAGGAAGATAATCTTCAGATTCATCAAGATTCATATTGCAAAACAAAGATTTAATAGGGGACACATCAATAACTTTCAGATCTTCATCTTGATTTTCATAGGAATTAGAAGAACACGCTTTAATAAAGGCATCTTTGGAAGCACGCATCCTAGCGGTTCTTTCTTTGCACTCATCAATGGAAATTCTCATGGCTTTGAGACACTCATTGATATCATTCTTAGGAGGAATAGATCTAAGCTTTGAAGAATCAATCTCGAGAGAAATTCTATCACCGTTCCTAGCCAAATCATCATCTTTAAGCAATTTCTCTTCAAGCAAAGCATTGAAATTCTTTTCTGAATTCATAAACTCTTTAACACTACTCTCAAATTCAGAGGGCATCTTATTAAAATTTCCATAAGAGTTGTTGTAGGAATTTCCATAATTATTAGAAGGATTACTAGGATAAGGCCTAGGATTAAAATTCCCTCTATACGCGTTGTTACCAAAACTACTCCTACCAATAAAATTCACATCCGTAGATTCATTATTATTCTCAAGCAAAGTAGATAAAGGCATATTATTTGGATCAGAAGAAACACTCTTAGCAAATAAATTCCTAAGTTCATCCATCTTTTCACTCAAAACATTGATTTCTTCTATAGCATGCACCTTTTTATTAGTAGATCTTTCAGTATGCCATTGAGAATAATTAACCATAATATTATCTAGGAGTTTAGTAGCATCTCCTAAAGTGATTTCCATAAAAATGCCTCCCGCGACCAAATCTAAAAGATTTCTAGAAGCAAAATTCAATCCAGCATAATTTTTTTCTATAATCATCCACAAGTTCAAACCATGAGTAGGACAATTACATAGCATTAATTTCATTCTCTCCCAAGCTTGTGCAACATGTTCATGATCAAGTTGGAACATGTTGCTTGAAATTCATAATATCGTTCCTAAGAGAGATAATCTTAGCGGGAGGAAAATACTTAGAGATAAAAGCATCTTTGCACTTGTTCCAAGAATCAATACTGTTTTTAGGCAAAGATGAAAACCATGCTTTAGCACGATCTGTAAGCGAAAAAGGAAATAGCTTCAATTTAACGACATCATTATCGACATCTTTTTTCTTTTGCATATCACATAAATCAATGAAGCTATTCAGATGAGTAGTGACATCTTCACTAGGAAGGCCGGCGAATAGATCTTTCATAACAAGATTCAACAAAGCAGTATTGATTTCACAAGATTCAGTATTGGCAAGAGGAGCAATCGGAGTGCTAAGGAAATCATTATTATTGGTATTGGTGAAGTCACACAATTTGGTAGCATCTTGAGCCATGGGAACAAGTGATCCAACACACAAGCAAATAGAAAGGCAAAGGGAAAAAGGCAAACAGGAAAGAGAGGAGGAGATTGGGAAAGAGAGGGCGAATAAAATGGCAAGGGTGAAGTGGGGGAGAGGAAAACGAGAGGCAAATGGCAAATAATGTAATGCGAGAGATAGGGATTGCGATGGGTACTTGGTATGTTGACTTTTGCGTAAGCCTCCCCGGCAACAGCGCTAGAAATCCTTCTTGCTACATCTCGAGCTTGCGTTGGTTTTCCCCGAAGAGGAGAGGATGATGCAGCACAGTAGCGTAAGTATTTCCCTCAGTTTTTGAGAACCAAGGTATCAATCCAGTAGGAGGTCACGCGCAAGTCCCTCGTACCTGCACAAAACGATAGCTACTCGCAACTAACGCGATTAGGGGTTGTCAATCCCTTCACGGTTACTTACGAGAGTGAGATCTGATAGAGATAATATTTTTGGTATAAAGATGCAAAGTAGAAAGTAAAGGCAAAGCAAGTAAATAAAGTGATGGAGATTAATATGATGAGAATAGACCCGGGGGCCATAGGTTTCACTAGTGGCTTCTCTCAAGAGCATAAGTATTCTACGGTGGGTGAACAAATTACTATTGAGCAATTGGCAGAATTGAGCATAGTTATGAGGTTATCTAGGTATGATCATGTATATAGGCATCACGTCTGCATCTACTACTATTACTCCACTCATCGACCGCTATCCAGCATACATCTAGAGTATTAAGTTAAAAACAGAGTAACGCCTTAAGCAATATGACATGATGTAGAGGAATAAATTGATGAAATATGATAAATACCCTATCTTGTTATCCTCGATGGCAACAATACAATACGTGCCTTGCAACCCTTTCTGTCACTGGGTAAGGACACCGCAAGATTGAACCCAAAGCCATGCACTTTTCCCATTGCAAGAACTACCAATCTAGTTGGCCAAACCAAACAGATAATTCGAAGAGACTTGCAAAGATAACTTAATCATACATAAAAGAATTCAGAGAAGATTCAAATATTATTCATAGATAAGCTACATCATAAACCCACAATTCATCGGTCTCAACAAACACACCACAAAAAGAAGATTACATCGAATAGATCTCCACGAGAGAGGGGGAGAACATTGTATTGAGATCCAAAAAGAGAGAAGAAGCCAGCTAGCTACTAGCTATGGACCCGAAGGTCTGAAATAAACTACTCACACTTCATCGGAGGGGCTATGGTGTTGATGTAGAAGCCCGCCGTGGTGGATGCCCCCTCCGGCGGAGCTCCGGAACATGCCCCAAGATGGGATCTCGTGGATACAGAAGGTTACGGTGGTGGAATTAGGTTTTTGGCTCCTTGTTTGGTCGTTCGGGGATACGTAGGTATATATAGGAGGAAGGAGTACGTCGGTGGAGCTCCGAGGGGCCCACGAGGTAGGGGCGCGCCCAGGGGCGCCGACCCTCGTGACTGCCTCTGGCGCTTCTTGGAGTAGGGTCCAAGTCTCCTGGGTCACGTTCGGTTGGAAAATCATTTCATTCCGTTTGGACTCCGTTTGATATTCTGTTTCTTCGAAATACTGAAAAAGGCAAAAGACAACAATTCTGGGCTGGGCCTCCGGTTAGTAGGTTAGTCCAAAAAATAATATAAAAGTGGAAAATAAAGCCCATTATAGTCCAAAACAATAGATAAAGTAGCATGGAGCAATCAAAAATTATAGATACGTTGGAGACGTATTAGTACCGTGCGTTCGGTACTTGATCAGTCGGACCGTGAAGACGTACGCCTACATCAACCGTGTTGTGCTAACGCTTCCGCTTTCGGTCTACGAGGGTACGTAGACAACACTCTTCCCTCTCATTGCTATCCATCGCCATGATCTTGTGTGTGCGTAGGATTTTTTTTGAAATTACTACGTTCCCCAACACTAGCCAAGTTCATGGCGGCTTCGCACTACGCCTACAACATGCTGAAGATGCCTGGGCGTTGACCATCATCTCCGTCCCCTCCGACAAGAAGGACACGCTGATTTGCGCCAATCAACTCTACTGGGAAGCAGTTACAGCAGCTGCCGCCAAAGCCCCGGGAGGGAAGAACAAGCCCGGCAAGACCTCTCACACCCACTCCGGCAAGCGCACCTCTTTGGAGTGTTGTGCTACCGTCGAGGACGTGCCAGAGAGCTCCACCGGCAAGAGCAAGAAATCCAGAGCTGAGCCACCACAGACCAAGAAGGCATCCGTTAGGGAGGATGGCACGGGAGGGGCTTTCACCATAAGCTCCACCCTCGACAGCAAATAGGAAGGCGCGCTCGTCACCTTCCTGCGGGCGAATGTCAATGTGTTTGCGTGGCAAGCATCCGACATCCCAGGTGTTCACAGGGAGGTGATTGAGCACCACCTAGCTGTCTGTCCTCATGCGCGGCCCGTCAAGTAGAAGGTCAAGAGGAAGGCTTTGGAAAGGCAGGAGTTCATCATAGAGGAGATCAAGAAGTTGGAAGCGGTAGGTTTGGTGAGAGGAGTGCTCCATCCGACATGGTTGGCCAATCCGGTAGTGGTGCGCAAGGCAAATGGGAAGTGGAGGCTGTGTATTGACTACACAGATATCAATAAGGCTTGTCCTAAAGACCCCTTCCCGTTGCCGCGCATCGACCAGATTGTTGATTCCACAGCCGGGTGTGATCTGTTGTCATTCCTCGACGCCTACTCGGGCTACCACCAGATCTTCATGATGAGAGAAGATGAAGAGAAGACATCATTCATCACCCTGTGTGGTATGTATTGCTTTTTACGGATGCCTTTCGGGTTGAAGAGTGCTGGCTCAACATTTGCAAGAGCGGTCCAAATTGGTTTTGAACCCTAGCTCCATAGAAATATGGAAGCATACATGGATGACATAGTGGTCAAGACCAAAGACAGGGCAACTCTTGTACAAGACATGGAAGAGACGTTTGCCAATCTGCGCAAGATCAACCTCAAGCTGAACCCTGAGAAGTGTTTCTTCAGTGTTCCATTTGGCAAACTTCTCGTGTTCTTTGTGTCGCAGCGCGGGATCGAGGCAAACCCAGACAAGGTCAAGGCTTTTGAGCAGATTAAGGCTCCCAAGCGGATCAAGGATGTGCGTCGGTTCACTGGCTGCGTTGCCGCCATGAGCCAATTCATCTCCAAGTCTGCCGAGCGCGCCCTTCCCTTTTTCAAAATCTTGAAGAAGGCAGGCCCAATGAAGTGGACCCCAGAAGTCGAGGCGGCATTGTAGGATCTGAAGAAGTACCTTTCCTCCACACCAATACTCACTATTGGAAAAGGCAGTGCCTAGGAGGCGCTTAGTCACGCCTAGGCGCTAGGCAATGGCCAAACGCCTCGCCTAGGGCATAAATGGAGGTCTAGGCAGGGCAAGCAAGGAATTGCCTACGCAAGCAACAAATCATGCCATATACTGCACTAATATGCCAAATGGGTTATATTCCAATTGTAGTCGACGGTAATTAACTTACTTATATGCCCTAAACTAATATCAACACCCATATAATAATCACAAATAAACTACGAGTAAAAACTATATAACCGCCTAGGCCGCGCCTAGGGCGCTTAGGCACCGCCTAGGCACAAGGTGAAGGCCAACCGCCTCGCTTACGCCTACCGCTTTTTCCAACCTTGCCAATACTGGTTGCGCCTAAACCACAAGAGACGTTGCTACTGTACTTAGTGGCAATGAATCAAGTGGTCAGCGCCGCACTAGTAGCACAGAGGGAGGTCGACGAGGAGGCAATGGCGACGGCAGGACCAGCGGATGGCAAGCCAAAGATTCTCCCGGCTGGGCCTAATGCCGGCAAGGCAAGGCCCCCGGCAGAGTCCGGCACTGTCGGTGCAGTGCCCGAGCAGTCAAGTGAAGTGGTGCAGAGGAAGAAGATGATGCAGCACCCGGTTTACTTCGTCAACTCCCTCCTGTAGGGGGCTAGGTCGAGGTACTCTGGTGTGCAGAAATTGCTCTTCGGCCTCCTCATGGCCTCGAGGAAGCTGCGTCACTACTTTCAAGCCCACGAGATTACTGTTGTCACCCGCCTCCCGTTGCAAGGGATACTGCACAACCCAGATGTGACCGGGAAGAATTGTGGAATGGGCCTTGGAGTTATTGAGCTTTGGGTTGAAGTTTGAAAGTACCTCGACAATCCAGAGCAGAGTCTTGGCGGAGTTCATTGCAGAATGGACCTCAATGCCTGACGAAGTAATCCAAGAGACCACCCTCCCCGGCAAGGAAGCAAGCCACGACTGGATCATGTACTTTGATGGGGCTTTCTCGCTGCAAGGCACCGGTGCCGGTGCATTGCTCGTCGCACCCACCGGAGAGCACCTCAAGTATGTGATCCAGATGCACTTTTGCAGGGAGATGTCCACAAACAACACTTGTGAATATGAGGGGCTGCTTGCCGGTCTCAGGATCGCGGCGGACCTCAGGGTGAAGAAGCTCATCGTCAGGGGTGATTCACAACTTGTCGTTAGACAAGTCAATAAAGATTACTAGAGCTCGTTGATGGAGGCCTACATAGATGAGGTGAGGAAGCTAGAGGAGCGCTTTGATGGTATACAAGCGGAGCACGCCCCCCGAGCAGAGAACGACATTGCTAACTACCTATCAAAGTGCGCCACATTCAAGCTACTTGTGGAACCAGGTACCTTTTTGCTCCGGTTAACTCAACCATCCGTTGAACCATCAACGGAGCAGAACAAGCGGAGGAAATCAGGCCCCGACAAGTACTTTCCCGCTGAGCCTCCAGGGGCTGCTGGTGAGGGTGTTGCCGCAGATCCTGAGCCTGCCAAGGGGCAGCTGGCTCCGGCAGGGCGCCATGCCCTGGCCATGGAAACGGCAACCCCCATGGCAGAAGACATGCCTTTGGTCCTTGCCGTCGAGCCCCAGGCTCCGGCGTGGGCACAACATACCGTCAGTTTCCTCCAGACCGGGGAACTTCCTAAGGAGCAGGAAGAAGCAGAAAAAGTAGCCCATTGGTCTGCCTTGTACCAGTTCGTCGATGACGTCCTGTACAGAAAAAGATCGAACGGTGTGAAATTGAAGTGCATCCCCCAGGAGGAAGGACTGGAGCTGTTGGCAGAGATACATGGAGGCATATGTGGCTCCCACATAGGGTCAAGGGCCCTTGCCGGCAGGGTGTTCCGGCAAGGCTTCTTCTGGCCCACCGCCCTCCAGGATGCAACAACACTAGTAACCAAGTGTGAAGCATGTCAGTTCCATTCAAAGAAGGTTCATCAACCAGCTCAAGCCCTTCAAACAATCCCTCTCTCCTGGCCATTTTTGGTCTGGGGGCTCGACATACTGGGCCCCTTCCCCCGTGATGCCGGGGGCTTTGAGTACTTGTACGTTGCAATCGACAAGTTCACAAAGTGGACGGAGGTGGAACCGGTGAGGAAGGTGACAGCACAGTCAGCCGTCAAGTTCTTCAAGGGACTAGTCTGCCGTTTTGGTGTGCCAGACAGAGTCATCACCAACAACGGCACGCAGTTCACCAGCCACACCTTCATGCAATACATTCAAGACCTCGGTAGCAAGGTCTGTTTTGCTTCCATGGCACACCCCCGGAGCAACGGCCAAGCGGAGAGGGCAAATGCTGAGGTGTTGCGAGGCCTGAGGACAAAGACTTTTGACAAGCTGCACAAGAGCGGAAGGCGCTGGATTGATGAGTTGCCGGCGGTTCTTTGGTTGATCAGAACAACGCCAAATCGAGCCACCGGCCAGACACCCTTTGCCCTGGTATATGGGGCAGAAGCAGTTCTCCCCACGGAACTCATATATGGGTCACCTTGAGTGCTCATTTATGACGAGCTTGAGCAAGAGCAGTTGCGGCAAGATGACGCAATGCTCCTTGAGGAAGATTGTCTTCGGGCGGCTGTGAGAGCAGCGTGCTACCAGCAAGCCTTGCGCTGCTATCATAGCCGCAAGGTTCATGCCCGAAGCTTTGAGGAAGGCGACCTTATTCTTCGGCGCGTTCAGTCGGCCAAGAATTCCAACAAGTTGACACCGAAGTGGGAGGGCCCTTATCGGGTAATACGAGTCACCAGGCTGCAGTCCGCCTGGAGACCGAAGATGTTGTCCCAGTGCGCAACTCCTGGAACATCGAGCATTTTCGCAAGTTTTAGCCATAAGGCATGGCTTGCCAGGCTTCCCGACAAGCCACCTTTCGTACAAGCTTTGCCGGCGAGGCATGTAACCCTCTGTACAAAGCCAGGCGCAGACCCTGTGAAGGAAATATGCCCTAGAGGCAATAATAAAGTTATTATTTATTTCCCTATATCATGATAAATGTTTATTATTCATGCTAGAATTGTATTAACCGGAAACATAATACTTGTGTGAATACGTAGACAAACAGAGTGTCACTAGTATGCCTCTACTTGACTAGCTCGTTTATCAAAGATTGTTATATTTCCTAGCCATTGACATGAGTTGTCATTTGATTAACGGTATCACATCATTAGTAGAATGAGGTGATTGACTTAACCCATTCCGTTAGCTTAGCACACAATCGTTTAGTATTCTGCTATTGCTTCCATCATGACTTATACATATGTTCCTATGACTATGAGATGATGCAACTCCCGTTTACCGGAGAACACTTTGTGTGCTACCAAACGTCATAACGTAACTGGGTGATTATCATTGTTGAGGAAATCGTTAACTGGTAGCTGCTCGGTTGGCTCGTGAGTAGGGGATTAATCGGCTAATCGGCAAGTTAATCGACCATTTAATCAATTAATTGGATGATTTATCGGTTTATAGGCTACTCGGTGACCCTACGAGTAGGGATTAATCGGCAAGTTAACTGGTTAATCGGATGAATTCTTGAACATGGGTGATTATAAAGGTGCTCTACAGGTGTCTCCAAAGGTACTTGTTGCGTTTGCGTATTTCGAGATTAGGATTTGTCACTCCGATTGTCGGAGAGGTATCTCTGGGCCCACTCGGTAATGCACATCACTATAAGCCTTGCAAGCAATGTAACTAATGAGTTAGTTGCAAGATGATGTATTACAGAACGAGTAAAGAGACTTGCCGGTAACGAGATTGAACTAGGTATTAAGATACCGACAATCGAATCTCGAGCAAGTAACATACCGATGACAAAGGGAACAACGTATGTTGTTATGCGATTTGACCGATAAAGATCTTCGTAGAATATGTAGGAGACAATATGAGCATCCAGATTCCGCTATTGGTTACTGACCGAAGACATGTCTCGGTCATGTCAACATAGTTCTCGAGCCCGTAGGGTCTGCATGCTTAAAGTTTCGATGACAGTTATATTATGAGTTTATGTGTTTTGATGTACCGAAGATAGTTCAGAGTCTCGGATGTGATCACAGACATGACGAGGAGTCTCAAAATGGTCGAGACATAAATATTGATATATTGGAAGCCTATATTTGGATATCGGAAGTGTTTCGGGTGAAATCGGGATTTTACCGGAGTATCGGAGGGTTACTGGACCCCCCCGGGGGTTTAATGGGCCAAGATGGGCCTTAGTGGAGAAGAGGAGAGATGGCCAGGGCAGGCCGCGCGCCCCCTCCCCCTCTATTCCGAATTGGACAAAGGGGGGGGGGGGCGCCCCCTTTCCTTCCTCTCTCTGTCCTCCTTCCCCCTTCTCCTAATCCAACTAGGAAAGAAGGGAGTCCTACTCCCGGTGGGAGTAGGACTTCTCCCTGGCGCGCCCCCTCCTGGCCGGCTGCCTCCTCCCCCTTACTCCTTTATATACGGGGGCAGGGGGGCACCCCATAGACACAACAATTGATCATTGATCTCTTAGCCATGTGTGGTGCCCCCCTCCACCATAATCCATCTCGATAATATTGTAGCAGTGCTTAGGCAAAGCCCTACGTCGGTAGAACATCATCATCGTCACCACGCCATCATGCTAACGAAACTCTCCCTCAACACTCTGCTGGATCGGAGTTCGATGGACGTCATCAAGCTGAACGTGTGCTGAACTCGGAGGTGCCGTGCGTTCGGTACTTGGATCGGTCGGATCGTGAAGACGTATAACTACATCAACCGCGTTGTCATAACGCTTCCGCTTATGGTCTACGAGGGTACGTGGACACACTCTCCCCGCTCGTTGCTATGCATCACCATGATCTTGCGTGTGCGTAGGATTTTTTTTGAAATTACTACGTTCCCCAACAGTGGCATCCGAGCCTGGTTTTACGCGTTGATGTTATTTGCACGAGTAGAACACAAGTGAGTTGTGGGTGATACAAGTCACACTGCTTAGCCGCATGTCATACTTTGGTTCGGCGGTATTGTTGGATGAAGCGGCCTGGAGCGACATTTCGCGTACGCTTACGCGAGACTGGTTCTACCGACGTGCTTTGCACATAGGTGGCTGGCGGGTGTCAGTTTATCCAACTTTAGTTGAACCGAGTGTGGCTACGCCCAGTCCTTGAGAAGGTTAAAACAGCACTAACTTGACGAACTATCATTGTGGTTTTGATGCGTAGGTAAGAACAGTTCTTGCTCAGCCCGTAGCAGCCACGTAAAACTTGCAACAACAAAGTAGAGGACGTCTAACTTGTTTTTGCAGGGCATGTTGTGATGTGATATGGTCAAGGCATGATGCTATATTTTATTGTATGAGATGATCATGTTTTGTAACTGAGTTATCGGCAACTGGCAGGAGCCGTATGGTTGTCGCTTTATTGTATGCAATGCAATCGCCCTGTCATGGTTTACTTTATCACTAAGCGGTAGCGATAGTCGTAGAAGCATAGGTTGGAGAGACGACAACGATGCTATGATGGAGATCAAGGTGTCGCGCCGGTGACGATGGTGATCATGACAGTGCTTCGAAGATGGAGATCCCAAGCACAAGATGATGATGGCCATATCATATCACTTATATTGGTTGCATGTGATGGAGATCACAAGCACAAGATGATGATGGCCATATCACATCATATCATATCGCGCCGGTGAAGATGGAGATGCATCTTATCTTGCTTTGATTGACGGTAGCATTATGATCTCTCACTAAATTATAGAGATATAAGTGTTCTCCCTGAGTATGCACCGTTGCGAAAGTTCTTCGTGCTGAGACACCACGTGATGATCGGGTGTGATAGGCTCTACGTTCAAATACAACAGGTGCAAAACAGTTGCACACGCGGAATACTCAGGTTAAACTTGACGAGCCTAGCATATAACAGATATGGCCTCGGAACACTGAGACCGAAAGGTCGACCATGAATCATATAGTAGATATGATCAACATAGGTGATGTTCACCATTGAAACTACTCCATCTCACGTGATGATCGGACATGGTTTAGTTGATATGGATCACGTGATCACTTAGAAGATTAGAGGGATGTCTATCTAAGTGGGAGTTCTAAAATAATTTGATTAAATTGAACTTAAATTTATCATGAACTTAGTACCTGATAGTATCTTGCTTGTCTATGTTGTTGTAGATAGATGGCCCGTGATGTTGTTCCGTTGAATTTTAATGCGTTCCTTGAGAAAGGAAAGTTGAAAGATGATGGTAGCAATTACATGGACTGGGTCCGTAACTTGAGGATTATCCTCATTGCTGCACAGAAGAATTACGTCCTGGAAGCACCGCTAGGTTCCAGACCTGCTGCAGGAGCAACACCAGATGTTATGACTGTCTGGCAGAGCAAAACTGATGACTACTCGATAGTTCAGTGTGCCATGCTTTACGGCTTAGAACCGAGACTTCAATGACGTTTTGAACGTCATGGAGCATATGAGATGTTCCAGAAGTTGAAGTTAATATTTCAAGCAAATGCCCAGATTGAGAGATATGAAGTCTCCAATAAGTTCTGCAGCTGCAAGATGGAGGAGAATAGTTCTGTCAGTGAGCATATACTCAGAATGTCTAGGTATAACAATCACTTGATTCAACTGGGAGTTAATCTTCCGGATGATAGCGTCATTGACAAAATTCTTCAATCACTGCCACCAAGCTATAAGAGCTTCGTGATGAACTATAATATGCAAGGGATGGAAAAGACGATTCTCGAGCTCTTCGCAATGCTTAAAGTTGCGGAGGTAGAAATCAAGAAGGAGCATCAAGTGTTGATGGTCAACAAGACCACCAGTTTCAAGAAAAAGGGCAAAGGGACGAAAAAGGGGAACTTCAAGAAGAACAGCAAACAAGTTGCTGCTTAGGAGAAGAAACCCAAGTCTGGACCTAAGCCTGAAACTGAGTGCTTCTACTACAAACAGACTGGTCACTGGAAGCGGAACTGCCCCAAGTATTTGGCGGATAAGAAGGATGGCAAGGTGAACAAAGGTATATGTGATATACATGTTATTGATGTGTACCTTACTAATGCTCGCAGATAGCACTGGTATTTGATACTGGTTCTATTGCTAATATTTGCAACTCGAAACAGGGACTACGGATTAAGCGAAGATTGGCTAAGGACGAGGTGACGATGCGCGTGGGAAATGGTTCCAAAGTCGATGTGATCGCGGTCGTCACGCTACCTCTACATCTACCTTTGGGATTAGTTTTAGACCTAAATAATTGTTATTTGGTTCGAGCGTTGAGCATGAACATTATATCTGGATCTTGTTTGATGCGAGACGGTTATTCATTTAAATCAGAGAATAATGGTTGTTCTATTTATATGAGTAATATCTTTTATGGTCATGCACCCTTGAAGAGTGGTCTATTTTTGTTGAATCTTGATAGTAGTGATACACATATTCATAATACTGAAACCAAAAGATGCAGAGTTGATAATGATAGTGCAACTTATTTGTGGCACTGTCGTTTAGGTCATATTGGTATAAAGTGCATGAAGAAACTCCATACTGATGGACTTTTGGAACCACTTGATTATGGACTTTTGGAGCCTCATGGGCAAGATGACTAAACACCGTTCTCCGGAACTATGGAGCGAGCAACAGATTTGTTGGAAATCATACATACAGATGTATGTGGTCCGATGAATGTTGAGGCTCGTGGCGGGTATCGTTATTTTCTCACCTTCATAGATGATTTAAGCAGATATGGGTATATCTACTTAATGAAACATAAGTCTGAAGCATTTGAAAAGTTTAAAGAATTTCAGAGTGAAGTTGAAAATCATCGTAACAAGAAAATAAAGTTTCTACGATCTGATCGTGGAGGAGAATATTTGAGTTACGAGTTTGGTCTTCATTTGAAACAATGCGGAATAGTTTCGCAACTCACGCCACCCAGAACACCACAACGTAATGGTGTGCCCGAACGTTATAATCGTACTTTACTAGATATGGTGCGATCTATGATATCTCTTACTAATTTACCGCTATCATTTTGGGGTTATGCTTTAGAGACGGCTGCATTCACGTTAAATAGGGCACCATCGAAATCCATTGAGACGATGCCTTTTGAACTGTGGTTTGGCAAGAAACCAAAGTTGTCATTTATTAAAGTTTGGGGCTGCGATGCTTATGTGAAAAAGCTTCAACCTGATAAGCTCGAACCCAAATCGGGGAAATGTGTCTTCATAGGATACCCAAAGGAAACTGTTGGGTACACCTTCTATCACAGATCTCAAGGCAAGACTTTTGTTGCTAAATTTGGATCCTTTCTAGAGAAGGAGTTTCTCTCGAAAGATGTGAGAGGGAGGAAAGTAGAACTTGATGAGGTAACTGTACCTGCTCCCTTATTGGAAAGTAGTTCATCACAGAAACCGGTTCCTGTGACATCTACACCAATTAGTGAGGAAGTTAATGATGATGATCATGAAACTTCAGATCAAGTTGTTACAGAACCTCGTAGATCTACCAGAGTAAGATCCACACCAGAGTGGTACGGTAATCCTGTTCTAGAGGTTATGTTACTAGACCACGACGAACCTACAAGCTATGAAGAAGCGATGGTGAGCCCAGATTCCGCAAAATGGCTTGAGGCCGTGAAATCTGAGATGGGATCCATGTATGATAACAAAGTATGGACTTTGGTTGACTTGCCCAATGATCAGCAATTCATTGAGAATAAATGGATCTTCATGAAGAAGACTGACGCTGACGGTAATGTTACTGTTTATAAAGCTCGACTTGTTGAAAAAGGTTTTCGACAAGTTCAAGGGATTGACTACGATGAGACTTTCTCACCCGTAGAGATGCTTAAGTCTGTCCGAATCATGTTAGCAATTGCCGCATTTTATGATTATGAAATTTGGCAAATGGATGTAAAACTGCATTCCTGAATGAATTTCTGGGAGAAGAGTTGTATATGACGCAACCAGAAGGTTTTGTAGATCCAAAGGGAGCTAAGAAAGTGTGCAAGCTCCAGAGATCCATTTATGGACTGGTGCAAGCCTCTCGGAGTTGGAATAAACGCTTTGATAGTGTGATCAAAGCATTTGGTTTTATACAGACTTTTGGAGAAGCCTGTATTTACAAGAAAGTGAGTGGGAGCTCTGTAGCATTTCTGATATTATATGTGGATGACATATTACTAATTGGAAATGACATAGAATTTCTGGATAGCATAAAGGGATACTTGAATAAGAGTTTTTCAATGAAGGACCTCAGTGAAGTTGCTTATATGTTGGGCATTAAAATCTATAGAGATAGATCAAGACACTTAATTGGACTTTCACAAAGCACATACCTTGACAAAGTTTTGAAGAAGTTCAAAATGGATCAAGCAAAGAAAGGGTTCTTGCCTGTGTTACAAGGTGTGAAGTTGAGTAAGACTCAATGCCCGACCACTACAGAAGATAGAGAGAAGATGAAAGATGTCCCCTATGCTTCAGCCATAGGCTCTATCATGTATGCAATGCTGTGTACCAGACTTGATGTGTGCCTTGCTATAAGTTTAGCGGGGAGGTACCAAAGCAATCCAGGAGTGGATCACTGGACAGCGGTCAAGAACATCCTGATATACCTGAAAAGGACTGAGGATATGTTTCTCGTTTATGGAGGTGACAAAGAGCTAGTCGTAAATGGTTACGTCGATGCAAGCTTTGACACTGATCCAGACGATTCTAAATCGCAAACCGGATACATGTTTACATTAAATGGTGGAGGTGTCAGTTGGTGCAGTTCTAAACAAAGCGTTGTGGCAGGATCTACGTGTGAAGCGGAGTACATAGCTGCTTCGGAAGCAGCAAATGAAGGAGTTTGGATGAAGGCATTCATATCCGATCTAGGTGTCATACCTAGTGCATCGGGTCCAATGAAAATCTTTTGTGACAATACTGGTGCAATTGCCTTGGCAAAGGAATCCAGATTTCACAAGAGAACCAAGCACATAAAGAGACGCTTCAACTCCATCCGGGATCTAGTCCAGGTGGGAGACATAGAAATTTGCAAGATACATACGGATCTTAATGTTGCAGATCCATTGACTAAGCCTCTTCCACGAGCAAAACATGATTAGCACTAAGACTCCATGGGTGTTAGAATCATTATTGTGTAATTTAGATTATTGACTCTAGTGCAAGTGGGAGACTGAAGGAAATATGCCCTAGAGGCAATAATAAAGTTATTATTTATGTCCTCATATCATGATAAATGTTTATTATTCATGCTAGAATTGTATTAACCGGAAACATAATACTTGTGTGAATACAGGCAGCGGTGCGCGGGAATCCACAAGAGCAAGCCCCGCATCATCAGAGAGCTCTGGTGGCCACTGCAGGCTGCCGCGCCTTCACCGCCGAGCTACGTAGCGTCGCATGGCCTGGTTCAAGCCGGACCTGCCTCCTCGCTATGACGGCACTACTGACCCCGCAGAGTTCCTTCAGCTCTACGAGCTGGGCATCGAAGCCGCCAACGGGGACGAAAAGGTCATTGTCGGTGTCAAAACCGGCGGCTCGGGTAGGGGGTCCCGAACTGTGCGTCTAGGCGGATCGTAACAGGAGACAAGGGACACAATGTTTTTACCCAGGTTCGGGCCCTCTCGATGGAGGTAAAACCCTACGTCCTGCTTGATTAATATTGATGATATGGGTAGTACAAGAGTAGATCTACCATGAGATCAAGGAGGCTAAACCCTAGAAGCTAGCCTATGGTATGATTGTTGTAATGTATGTTGTCCACGGACTAAAGCCCTCCGGTTTATATAGACACCGGAGAGGGCTAGGGTTACAGAGTCGGTTACAATGGTAGGAGATCTACGATCCGATTGCCAAGCTTGCCTTCCACGCCAAGGAAAGTACCTTCCGGACACGAGCGGAGTCTTCAATCTTCTATCTTCGTAGTCTTGGAGTCCGGCGGATAATGATAGTCCGGCTGTCCGGACACCCCTAGTCCAGACTCCTCAAGAGCTCTTTAACCAGGCTTCAATGACGATAAGTCCAGCGCGTTTATAGTCTTCGGCGTTGCAAGGCGGGTTCTCCCTTCAAATTCCATGTACCAGCCGAATAGTGTCCGACTTCATCTTGAATACTGTGTTTCTCGGCTTCTACGCCAAATAATGGCCCTCTTCCACGCGTCGCACGAATGCGAAAAGCCAGGGTGTATTTTGCATTTCACCCCCTAATTGTGCGAGTCGTCCGCCTATAAAAGAGGCAAGAATCCAGATCCAAACCGCACCATCTTCCTCCCGCGTATAGTCCATCGAAGCGCCTCAGACCTAGAAATCCATTCCACCATGGATCGTCAACACGGCTCTTCTTCACGCGCTCCCAGCCCACCGCCGGGGAGTTGGAGGAGGTGCTCTATTTCGCACAATGAGCTAGTGAAGCTCCAAACGGAGGGGTTTCTCTCTCCGGCCTTCATGGTTCCAGTTTGGGCCGGACTGGTTACTTATCAAGGTGGGAGACAGGCGGAGGACACTCCAAGCCCCAACAAGGAGGAGCGAGTGTGCTTCATCCCCTATCTGATAAGGGGGCTTGGATTTCCAATACATCCGTTCCTCCGCGGGCTCTTGAAGTTTTACGGACTCCAGCTCCACCACCTTACGCCCGCCTCTATGCTGCATATCGCGGGCTACATAGCTCTTTGCGAGCTATTCCTGGGCATCGAACCCCATTTTGCTTTGTGGAAGAGGCTGTTTTGCCTCTTACCCCGTTCTCATGCGGGGTCCATATATCAAGTGGGCGGCGCCGAAATATGGCGCATCGCCGGGACCGGATACCTATCCGGCACTCCCAAGAAGGCGCCCGAAGACTGGCCCTCGGAGTGGTTTTATATAGGAGACGCTCCGCTGCAAGACCCAGTCCAGATCGGCCTCCCGGAGTTTAATGCTGCTCCCTTGAAGAAATGCCTCAGCTGGCGCCCGCGGAGCCCTCGATTGGAGGAAGACAAGAGCGTCCATTATTTGACGGGCCGGATAAGATTAATGGCTCATTCTGGTTTGACCATGATCAGAGTCATGGCGACATGCATCAAGCGAGGGGTGCAGCCACTACAATACAGAGGCCACCCCGTGTGGGATTTCAATGGGGAAGACGATGCCACCCGGCACGGCCGCAAAGGGCCGGATTCAACCGAGGATCTGGCAAAGATCCTGTCCGGCTTGTACAAGGGAGAGAAGGAGGACCTCCTTCGAACAAACCCCTTGGATGGGTTTTCCATGATCAACCCTAGAGGATGGGTAAGTGAACACCTTGAAGGGCTCTACCCATGCTTTCGAAGTTTAAGCTCCTTATATTGTGTCTTTGGCGCAGGATCTACGCCGGACTGTGAGGGACATGGTGAGTCCTGCTCCGCAACCCGAGGACCCAGAAGGGTCCCTGGATCCGGCCTCCGAAGAGGACCCGGACATCGAGGTGGAGCTGATCGACGGGGTGTATCACCAGCTTAGCATAGACAATGCTCTGGTCGCCATCACGGTGGACTACCCCGGACTAAGTCCGGCTTCCCAGGTGACCGCGCCCGAAGTCCGGACGCCGTTATCTCTTCTCTGCCCATTTCTGACCTTCACGAATGATGGCATTTTGCAGGAAGCACCTCTACCGCGGGAAGCCGTGCCCGCGGCGGCTGACCAGCAAAGGCCAGTCCGAACCAGCAGGCGGAAAAGGAGTGCAGTGCAGACGGAAACGTCGCCGCAAAGGTATAGCTCGTATTCGAATTTTCAGAGCAACGTTCCGAGGAAACGACTGAGTGCTCATGATTTTTGTAGGAGAAAAAGTGCTCGCCGGACTGCGAGCGCAGGAATTGCCGATCCTACCAACATCGGCCAGGCTCCAGCGCCCGGCCTGGAGGGGGAGGCAAGCGCGAGACGCGAGCCGGCTCCTTCTCCAACGGAGGATACCGGCTGCATCGTCCGCCACCAAGTCTGAGGTGGAGAGCGCCATGAACCATAGGCGCTGCTGGACAGTATTTCGTGAGGCGTGCTTTTCCCCTGAGGCATTGGATGCCTTTAATGCAGGGGACGCGCATCTCCGTGCCGCTCAAGATGGTTTTACCAGAGCCACGGAGCAGTATGTGAAAGACACATGGGTAAGGGAATTTCAATGGTTATATACCAGTAGCCCCCGAGACTTAAAGTAGTTTATGCAAACTGGTTTAAGGATCATTTGAAAATGCAGGCGCTTACCGAGAAGAACGCCTAGCTGTCCCGGGAGCTGCAAGATTGCAAGGCCCAACTGGAGGACGCACTTGCTGCCGCAGGAGGAGATGCAAAGACCCCTCCTGGTAACACATTTTTTTTAATAAACATAAGCGCTGTGCGGCGTGCGCGCAAGTCTAATAATGACATTGCAGGTACCGCCGGACAAGATCCGGACAAGCAAGCACTGCTGCGCCAGCTAAAGGCTGGCGAGAGTGTGCTGAATAGGGTTCAGCAGGAAAGGAACAAGCTCCAGGATGCCAATGCCAAGCTCGGAGAAGAGCTGAAAGGCGTTTAGGCCGAGCTGTCCGGCTCCGTTAAGGAGAATCAGTGGCTTCGTCGTGGCATTTATAGTAAGTGCTTGAGCGGGCTCCTTTGAAAAGAAGAGTCCGGCGAGGAAGTATTTTGACATGATTTGTCTTGTAGGTGTACTCACGGGTCGTCCTGCAGAGGAGATGCCCATATCAACGGGTGATCAACTTCCCGAACTGTTGCAGCTGGTCGAACGAGTTCGGCAGGCAATGAGCGGCGTCGTTCAGGCTTTGTGGCCAGCCCTCACCCTACCCGAGAGCCTCGGGGAGCTTGCAGAGAAGCTGCAGGGAGTACGGCAGCGCTTCCATTTATGAAAGATATCAGCTTGCTGTCAGGGTGCCAGGGAGGCTTGGGCCATGGTGAAGACGCGGTACAAGAAGGCGGATCCCAACCACATGGCCGAAGTTGGACCGGTGGGGCCCGACGGGAAGGAGATCCCTGTGAGTTTAGTATACAGCCAAGTAGAGTTGGCTGCCAAATTGTCTCAACGGGACTGTAAACTAGATCGCCTGTTAGACGGGATTGAGGAGGAATACAATCAATAAATTTGACAATGTATGTTATCCTTTAAAATGACATGTGAAATGCCTTCTAGCCAGATTGTAGATCGTTTGTCTTTGCCGACCTTTTCGCTTCAACCTCGGGACCCTAGAGTCCGGAGTGTGTCCGAATACCTCTTTGGTTGAGACGCAACCGTGGTATGCATGGAGACTAGGCGTAGGGGTCATTAGTGCTTTATCAGACAAGTGCCCAACTAGTTATGTTATATTACATGGTTAGTAAGAAACATCTTCCAGGGAGAACAGTTCCGTTAAGGGTTCCTTTCGCTGGGAGGCATGCCCTAAAGTGCATGTCCGGACTGCAAAGAAAGCAGTAAAACATCTGGGGGCGGACAGATAAAATAGGTAGAAAGTCATCTTTTGAATCACCGACCGAATATTCTCTTAAGAACGCTAGCTTTCGGCTTCACCCAGTCTGAGGTACACATCCGGCTGACCCGGCAGTAACAATCGCAGAGGTGCTCCCTTTACCTCCTAGCCGAACAATCGGGAACGTAGGGGTAAGCACAGGAGCCAGGCAACCCAGCTTGGCCAAAACTTAAGTCATATCGATGCATATAATGGCGAGTAAAAGGTACATGTGGAAGCTTGACACATGTGTTGGGTATGAAACCCGTATAGTTAAGCTTCTGTAAAAGAAGACCCCAGGAATAATGAGTGCGGATGGCACATCATGTGTATGCCAAGAATGCGGAAATAGGCCCGTAAGGGCTTTCGAAAAAAAGGATAAAAGAAAGAGAAACAAAAAGACAGCCGAAGTGTAAAAGTTTGGACGAGGGAAGGGGACGAACTCTTAGTCCGGCGCTAGGCATAGAATCGTCGGAGGCGAGCTGCGTTCCATGGGTTCGGCTCGAGTCGGTTGTCCGACGCATTTCGTAGACGGTATGCTCCGCCGGTCAGTACTTGATCGATAATGAAAGGGCCCTCCCATTTAGGCTTGAGCTTGTCCTTTTTCTTGTCCGGCAGGCGTAGAACTAGTTCACCAACGTTGTAAGTCCTGGCCCGTACTTCTCTGCTTTGATATCTTCGGGCCTGCTGCTGATAAAATGCGGAACGAGCCTTCACGACGTCACGTTCTTCCTCCAATGTGTCCAAGCTGTCCTGCTGATCGAGCTCGGCTTCTCTTTCATCATACATGCGCACTCGAGGTGAGTCATGAATAATGTCACAGGGCAAGACTGCCTCTGCGCCGTATACCATAAAAATGGTGTGAATCCGGTAGTGCGGTTGGGCGTTGTCCGCAGCCCCCAGAGTACGGAGTCGAGCTCCTCGACCCATTGTGTGTCGGATTTAGTAAGTGACCTTACTAGTCTGGGTTTAATGCCGCTCATTATTAGACCATTTGCTCTTTCCACTTGACCGTTGGTTTGAGGGTGATAAACTGAAGCATAGTCGAGCTTGATGCCCATATTTTTGCACCATGACTTAACCTCATCGGCTGTGAAGTTCGTGCCGTTGTCGGTGATGATGCTGTGGGGGACTCCGTAGCAGTGTACCACCTCTGATATAAATATCACTGGTCCGGACTCTGCCGTTTTGATCGGTTTGGCCTCTATCCATTTGGTGAATTTATCAACCATGACCAATAAGTACCTTTGCTTGTGGGTTCCCCCTTTAAGGGGTCCAACCATATCAACCCCCCAGACCGTGAACGGCCAGGTAATGGGTATGGTTTTGAGGGCGGTGGGTGGCATATGGCTCTGATTAGCAAAGAACTGACAACCAACGCATCGCTGGACTAAGTCCTGTGTGTCCGCCCGAGCCGTCGGCCAATAAAATCCTGTACGGAATGCCTTACCTACAAGGGCCCGGGCTGCTGCGTGGTGTCCGCCTAGTCCGGCATGAATTTCAGTCAGAAGGTTTCGCCCTTCCTCTTCGGAGATACACCTCTGAAGGACTCCGGTTGTACTTTTCTTATAAAGTTCTCCCTCATGGACCTTGTAGGCTTTTGATCGCGGACAATGCGGCGGGCCTCGCTTTTGGTCTTCGGAAGTTCCTGCCAAGCAAGTAGGCTAGAAAGGTTCATCCACGCGCGATTATCGCCATTATAGCGCAATGAAGGTGTTATGTCGTCTCGCTGAATCATCGATTGATGCGGTTCTTTCCGGTTTATCGCTACCGGCTCCTCTTCCCATAATACGGATGGCTTGAAGAGCCGTTCCAGGAAGATATTTGGAGGGACAGCATCACGTTTCGCAGCGATGCGTGCCAGAACGTCGGCCGCTTGGCTAGCTCTTCTCCCATTGCTTGGACAGCATCATTTTTTTTTTACCATCACCAGATTTGCTAGCCAGTCCGGATGTTTGATATCTCTAATGAATCCGGCTTCCAATAGCTTGGCTAGCTCTTCTCCCATTGCTTGTCTTTTGGGTTCAGAAAATCGCCGAAGAGCCTGTTTGACTGGCTTAAATCCTTTTAGGATGTTTAGGCTGTGTTCTGCCAACCTGCGTGGGATTCCGGGCATGTCTGAAGGATGCCAGGCGAAGATATCCCAATTTTCCCGAAGGAATTCACGCAGTGCGGTTCAATTGTGCCCCGATGGAGGCCGTCTTTGTTGGGTCCGTTGGATGGACCTGGAATTTTATTATTTCATCTGCTGGTTTGAAGGAGGTGGACTTGGATCTTTTATCGAGTATCACATCATCCCTGTTCACCGTGGAGTGCAGCGCGGTGAGTTCTTCTGCCGCTAAGGCTTCGGATAGTGCCTCAAGGGCTAGTGCCACCGTCTTGTTTTCGGCGCGGAGTGCTATGTCCGGATCACTAGCGAGAGTGATTATTCCGCTGGGCCCAGGCATTTTGAGCTTCATGTACCCGTAATGAGGTATTGCTTGAAAAATTGTGAATGCCTCTCGCCCTAATATAGCGTGATATCCGCTGCTGAACGGGGCCACCGGGAACGTGACTTCTTCGGATCTGTAATTGTCCGGAGAGCCGAACACCACATCGAGTGTGATTTTTCCAGTGCAGCGTGCTTCCCGGCTGGGGATTATTCCTCTAAAGGTTGTGCTGCTTCGCTCAATACGGCTCCAATCGATTTCCATGTTTCGCAAAGTTTCCTCGTAAATGAGGTTTAGTCCGCTGCCGCCGTCCATGAGGACTTTTGTCAGTCGAAAGCCGTCCACTATGGGACTAAGTACCAGTGCAACTGGTGCTCTGGTTGTTCGGAATTTAGGCTCATCGCTGGCATTGAAAGTAATAGCTATGTCACTCCATGGGTTTGCTGTTGCTACTTGGTAGACTTCGGCGAGTCCGCGGATTGTTCGCTTTCGCATATTGTTTGATGCGAAGGTCTCGAAGACTGTTGACACCGTGCTAGTATTGTTGGAGTGGTTTCCCGGAGCAAGAAGTTCCTCGCCACTTTTGGCCACCTGCCGCAATATCCAACATGCTCTAAGGCTGTGTGTTGGGACGGCTCCCTCTGCACTATGAAGTTTACAGGGTCCATTGAGCCATCCCTCTAGTACGGTTCCGTTTCCCTTATCGGGTTTCTGTTTTTTGGTTTTTGCCTGCGGGCGTGAGTGTAAGGCGCCCTTTTCTGCGGACTGGGTTTGGGGCGGATTATCCCAAAATTGATTTTCAGTTTTCCGAAACTTTCCATCGCACAATACTTTCATTATTATGGACGCCAGATCGGTGAAGCGCTGTAATCTTTGCGACGATCAATGGCGCTCAGATTCCTTGTCCGTGCAGTTATTGCAAAAGATTGAGATTGCGTTTTCCTCTCGGTAGTCCTTTATCCTGTCCATAACCAGGAGGAATCTGGCCCAGTAATGATGTACTGTTTCTGAAGGCTCTTGCCGTATTAGAGATAGATCGCATATGTCTGGGCGGGTGGGTGGAATAAAATCCGGATCCCTGCCCATCTTTGGGCTCAAAGGCCGAGGGGCTTCCGAATTCGGAAGCTTGGTTTGCTGGAGACAGTCCAGCGAGTCCGGAGCGACGCATGATTTTAGGTTCAATGCTCGATCGAAGTCCGTCCCTCCGCGGGAATCCGGCATGGAGGGTTCGGGAATCCGGACATGAATTGTTTTCAACACTGGCAAAGAATTGCCGTATTGCTCCTCTACCACTGCAGCGTGGTGGGTGGCCTGGGGAGAGTTAATCTCTCTCAGATCGGTTTTAAGCCCAATCTGGTTGTTGTCCGTAGTGACTCCCAGGGCGGCGATGCGATCCAAGAGCTCGTTAACAGACGAGAGCTCTATTGGATCTAACTGTTCGGCAGCTTTAGGGCTGACACGAAGATTGTTTCTGACAACTTGAGAAGTCATTGCCGAAGCGGCGGCCGGACAGGCGGTCATGAGAAAACCGCCAAGCCGGATAGTTTGGCCGGCGGCCAAGGCCCCTCCGGCGAATACTCCGTCTTTGAAGACGGGTGGAGACATCCGCCCTATCGGTGACGACACAGAGGAAATCTCAATGAAAGCACCAATGTCGGTGTCAAACCGCGGATCTCGGTAGGGGGTCCCGAACTGTGCGTCTAGGCGGATGGTAACAGGAGACAAGGGACACAATGTTTTTACCTGTGTTGGGCCCTCTCGATGGAGGTAAAACCCTACGCCCCGCTTGATTAATATTGATGATATGGGTAGTACAAGAGTATATCTACCACGAGATCAAGGAGGCTAAACCCTAGAAGCTAGCCTATGGTATGATTGTTGTAATGTATGTTGTCCTACGGACTAAAGCCCTCCGGTTTATATAGACACCGGAGAGGGCTAGGGTTACACAGAGTCGGTTACAATGGTAGGAGATCTACGTATCCGTATTGCCAAGCTTGCCTTCCACGCCAAGGAAAGTACCTTCCGGACACGAGCCGGAGTCTTCAATCTTCTATCTTCGTAGTCTTGGAGTCCGGCGGATAATGATAGTCCGGCTGTCCGGACACCCCCTAGTCCAGGACTCCCTCAGTCATGGCGAATTGGTTCCCCATGGCGCTAAAGGATGGGGCCCAAACCTAGCTCCTGAACCTGGCCCCCGGCACAATCCCCTCCTGGGACGAGATGCGCACCCGCTTCATCACCAACTTCCAAGGCACTCGCGACCGGCCTCTGGCCGTGAGCGACATGCGCCGCATCGAGCAGCAGCCGAGAGAGACCCTGCAGAAGTACATCCAGTGCTTCAACAACGCCCGCCTCAAGATTCCCAAGGTGACTGAGGAGGCCATCATCTCAGCCTTCTCCGATGGCGTGCGTGACATCAAGATGAAGGAGGAGCTAGCAATGCATGAAGACCTGTGCACATCTCTGGAGCTGTTCAACTTGGCGACCAAATGCGCCAGGGCCGAGGAAGAGCGCCTCTCCCTCCTCGAGCTTCCAGCTGCCGATCCAGAAGAGAAGAAGCCCAAGGCCAAGGACGTGAAGCACAAGGGGGCTGTCATGCTCGCGGCAGAACCAGACACCAAGCAAGGCAGGGATCAGCCCGAGTCATCCAAGGGCAGCCGGTACTGCGTGTACCACGACCTCCACACCCACAACACCAACGAATGCCAGGAGCTCAGGGCCGTGCGAGAAGGGCGAATCGGCCGACGCCCCGACCATAATGATCGAGGCTATGGCCGAGGAGGAGGAAGAGGTGCAGGACGCTGGTAAGACCGTGGCCCTCGCCAGGGATGGCGTGACAGACCTCGCGAGGACCATTGGCTTGACCAGCCTCGCGAGGGGGGTTGGAGGGACCAACCTCGTGAGGATCGCCCTTAAAGAAATGCAGGGGTCCCACCTCTGCCGTAGCCGCCAAGGAGGTTCGAAGACAATCATCAGGACGAGGGGGCTGGGGGCTTCCAGGAGCCGCGCGCGATCGCTTGCATCCTGGGTGGCACTCAGGCCCCAGCCTCTCAGCGCGTCTTCAAGTAGTTTGTTCGCGAGGTGAACGCAGTCCTCCCCAAGCTGGAGGCCACACGCCCCCTCAGGTGGTCGTCGTGCGCTATCACGTTCAGCTCAGCGGATCAGCTCAAGTGCGCGGCAACGGCCGGAGTCCCCCCATGCTTTGCTCACCAGTCATCAGCAACGTGCAAGTCACCAGGACCCTCATCGATGGCGGAGCAGGACTCAACATCCTATCTGTCGAGACATTCAACGATCTCCAAGTGCCATACGATCAGCTTCAGCCAACCAAGCCTTTCTCAGGAGTCACCGATGGCTCCACTGTCCCGATAGGCCAAGTTCGCCTTCCTATCACCTTCGGATAGTGCAACAACTACCGCACCGAGCTCATCGACTTCGAAATCGCCCACATTCTCCTGCCATACAATGCCATCCTCGGGTACCCAGCTCTGGCCAAGTTCATGGCGGTGACTCGCCATGGCTACAATGTCCTCAAGATGCCAGGAAGCAGAGGAGTCATCACAGTGCCTTGTGAGGAAAGGGACGCAGTGTGCTCCTTTCAGCGTGCCTTTCAAGCTGCAGCAATCGAAGACCCAGATCACAGGAGCGGGAGACTTCCCGAGGCGATCCCCAAGAAGAAGAAGGCTTCACCTGGTCCAAGCCCCCGTGGGGTAGGTACCTCCGGAGGCATGGCAATAGGACCTGCGCCTGCTCAAGGCGCGCCACCACCTGACGCATAGGAAGGCGCGCCCGGCGCCCTCCTCAGGCAGGGCTCGGGGGCTCTTTCATGGCGAGCCACTGACCTAGCCGGAGTCACGAGGGTGGCACTCGGGCACCACTTGGAGGCGTGCTTCAAGGCACGTTTCCCTCAGGAAGGTACGAAGCAAGGAGGGCCAAACCCTCAGGAGTTCATCGCGAGGAGCACCCAGGAGCTACAGGAGTCAAGAGTCATGCGCGGCTGTCCCCGCTTGCCCGTCGTGGTCCCACATCCAGGCGAGGATGCTGGGCTGCGAATCTGCATTGACATACCAGGGCTCGACCGAGCCACGTCTCAGGAGCGCCTCTGGCCCTCACACGTGGGGCATTGCGTGGGTCCACCTCACAACTACGTTCGCATGCCTTTCGGCCTGCCGAACGTGGTTGCCGCCCATCAGCGCCTGCTGAGGGGCGCTCTGAAGGCTCAGGAAGACAAGCAGCGCGCGGTCCTGGCGGAGATGGAGGTGGCTCTCGAGGAACCCCCCGTACCCCCGGAGCCTCCCGTGGCTCCACGACCGGAGGGCTTGTGAGGGCTGGCGTCCTCGTCACGCGTCATCTGCTACCTCAACACCCCGCCATCTCCAACCGTATCAGGTGAAACCTTTCCAAGCTTCATTTTCAGTTGGGAGCGCCCCTCGGGCTGCATCATTCCCAGGCTGCGTGGGTCCATCCCTGCAGCATGTATCCATTTTGTTTATGTTCTTTACTTACCTTGTTGGGGGTGCCCCTCGGGCTGCAATATCGCCAAGCTGCTCGGGCCAGACCCAGTGGCGCATGCTTTCTCCGCACCTATCTAGATGGATTTGCTTATTGATGCATAACATGCTTGACCTAATCGCTTGCTTGATTGACACCTACCTTTGGAGCTGCTCGCTCCGGCATGGTGCTTGCGCACGGGTCCGTCCTAGCAACATTGATAAATCTGAGTGGCTGAGCTCTGGCCGCGGCAGCCTTGCAAGGCGCCACCTCACCAAGCCCTCAGTGCCCCCGATCACTCCCTCGGAGCGACCAGTGGTTGGCTGGCAACCATAACGGCGAACCTTGTTTCCCTCGTGACTCATATAGAGGACCTGCTCCAGGATTAACGCTGGCGGCCTCACGAGCCTTCTCTCCTCCTCTCCGGCGCGATCCGCTTGCACGTTAAAAGGGGGGCGCCTGAGCATCGCGACTCATGGGCTCTTACTGGCTCTCCAGCCCTCACCCCCTGTCCTTGACCCACGGCATCGCGACCTGTCAAACCAGCGGCGGCTGAGCTCGCTCGAGGGCCGGGACCTGAGAACGTAGACCATTAAGGAAATCGCGGGGGAGAGGGAAGAAGATCGTGAGGGCCCAACCCAGCAACACCTCAGCTGCCATCACGCTGACACGGCACCTCGTCGAACGCCGCTCCAAACCCGCAAGATAAGTCACGCCAAAAACTGATCCGACTCAGCACTAAACCCTAGCCTACTGCTACTCTGTCACGGCAAAGCTGCCTACCTTTCTTGCCCAGCGGAGGCTGCTTGAGCGCTAAAGGGGACCTCCTGAGCATCGCGATTCATGGGCTCTTACCGGACCTCGGGCCTCTCACCTCCTAGCCTTGACCCACGGCATCGCGACCTGTCATACCAGCGACGGCTGAAGCCTACCCGGGGACCAGAACCTGTCAGCGCAGAGCACCAAGGCCCTCGCGAGGAAAGAAAGGGGGAGCTTAGCTGGGGCAGAACAAGCATCTCGCATCGATTCATCATAAGGACATAATATGCACAAAACATGGCCAGCGCCTTACTTACCCCCGCGGGGTGCTACTATGATTCCTTGCAGGAAATAACATGCGCTAATCCTAAGGAACGCCAACTACGCGTGCCTCCGTAGGGGATGCCATCATCAACAGTGGGCCGCCAGGCGCCGGCGCCAACCCCATCCAGATCACCGGTGCCGGTAGCCTGAAGCGCCCGCCTGGCTCCGGGCGTGACGCAAGCTCGGAGGCTCGTAGCTGTCGTCGCTCGTCTTCGGAGTCGCCAGGAGCTCGGTGGAGGTGCTGGACCATCCGGTCCCTCCGCTGCTGCTCGAGGAGTTGCGGAGGGGGCGATCGGCGGACCCAGTCCTCGCGACGTCGACGCCCCGACCGCCCTTCTCGGGGCAGCATTCCAGCAGGCGTCCTTCCGCATCAAAGACCTTGAAGAACATCAAGGAAGCGCCATCATATTCAAGATGGATCACGAGGGCGCCTCTCGACCGGCAGACCCGGGCGATCTCGCCCCAGCCTCGGGTCATGTAGACCTTGCCCGAAGCAACGACCACAACCTCCGCTCCGGTCGCAGGGGTGCTGTCGCCAGCATGCTGCAACCAGAGCTCCAGAGAGCCCCTCTGCGGGATCTCGAAGGCGAAGGAGGGAGGAAGGCGAATCCAAGAGTGAGGAGGCATGGCGGCGTGGAGCACAAGCTCTCAGGAGGAGCCTTCGGCATGGACTCCAGGAGGAACGACGGGCACCGCCGTGACCCGCCGGCGCCAACGACGGCGTCGTCTGTGGCGCTCGGCGTCAACTCCTTCAGGGCCCTCAATGCGGGTGTGCAAGGGCAGCGGGAACCCCGGCGGTGGCCGGTCGTACCAGGGCCTCGACACCTCCTGCCGGGCGCCCTCATCCCGATGGCAAAGGACTATCCATTTCTTCGGCGGAAGCAGATCGAGACCCTCTCGGGGGGCCTTTCCCTTCTCTTCTGCAGAGAACCGGCGAATCGGAGCAATTGTTGCAATGCGGAGCAAGGGCAAGGATGGAGAAGAAGGAGTAGCAGGGCCGGAAGGGCTCATGCCGTTCCGTACTTATAGCCGGTGGAGGCCAACCGTCGGCCTTCATGATTGCAGGTAATCATGACCCATTTCTGCATGTAGGGACTTGTCAAGTCGTGCGGTTGCCGAGGCGTCGTGGGGAAGCGGAGACGCCCACGACCAATCAATCGCCACGCGGCGCCCAAGGCCGCAGGCTGTTGGGGCTCGCGGCGCTTCGCACTTGCCCCTTCGCTTCTCTGCTAAGCAAAGTCCGGGCGCGCCTTGGGCCCGGAGGCTACTGTCGGCGTTCTGGGAACGGGGGTCCCCAGACTTGCCTGCCTGCGGCCTGCGGCGTGGCTCAAGTGGGGGCCCAGCACGGCCCAGCTTCATCAGCTCAAGCTCAAGACCCTCGCGATGGGCCAAGCCTCGCGGGGCAGACGACAGGGACCCCCCTCAGGAATAGCCTCGTCAGGCAGGCTCGCGAGGAGGCGGAGAGATCAAGGCAGGGCACCTCACGTGGTGCCTCGTGACGCAAGCCATGATGATCAAGGCCAGGCAGGCGCTAGCCCGCGCAGTGTCCTCATTTCCCCTTCGGTGCAAAGGGGGCAAGCATAGGCCAAGGCATCAGGCAAAGGTTACCGCTTCGGTGCAACAAGACCAAGACCAGCAGAACGGCAGGATGGAGGTCATCGTGGAGCCCGGGACGGTGTCACCGTCAGAGCCTTTGGCAGCCAAAGACAAACTTTAGTCAGGATAAGTGTACTAGATGTTCCCCTTCAAAATGGCCAATTGTTGGTGCCCTTCCCGCTCATTATTTGGGAAGAGGCCCAGGGCCTCCCTCTATAAATAGGACTAGCCACCATAGAGAGCGGGGGGATCAGATCGATCAATTAAGATCACAGGGACAAGAGATAAACTGGAGAGAGCCCTAGCAGAGAGAGAGAGGCGATCAAACTCACACAAGCAGTTCATCGCACCAGCTCAAGAACAGCCTCTCGCGAGGATGTTCTCCCTTTGTATTGTTCATCAAAATCCCCTGAGGCAATCTACCACCCCACACACTAGAGTAGGATATTACACCACAACGCTGGACCGAACCAGTATAAACCTCGTGTCCTTTGTGTTGTTCATCGCTCGTAGTTTAGACTCCTCGCAATCCATCGACGCATGAGCTGGTAGGGGAAAGATCTCCATGCGCACCCCAGTGTTCGAACCTCAAGGGTCTGCCGGAACCCGAAATCCAACAATACCACTTCAATATATAAATTTGATCCCATAATAGTTTCCCTTTTTGTGTCAAGCGATAATCGCTAAAGTATTCACGTTGATCCAACGTTACTCCCATTACCAAATTGAATGAGGTTTTCTCAGGATTATCAAAGTGGTACATAATATTTTTCACATATTGAGCATCGAGGGTTTTAGGAGGTTCCCCATCTCCATGAGTAGAAAGTACACCTAATTTTTTTGGTATTTCGTGTTCCATATCCATTACTAAAGATAAACAACAACTAAGAACAACAAATAAAAATTACTTAGTGATAAAGCAAACAAGCACACACAAGAATATTCACCCCACGCTATGACTCCCCGGCAACGTCGCCAGAAAAAGGTCTTGATAACCCACAAGTATAGGGGATCAATTGTAGCCTCTTTCGATAAGTAAGAGTGTCAAACCTAACGAGGAGCTAAAGGTAGAACAAATATTCCCTCAAGTTCTATCGACCACCGATACAACTCTACGCACGCTTGACGTTTCTTTACCTAGAACAAGTATGAAACTAGAAATACATTGTAGGTGTTTTTGGATAGGCTTGCAAGAAAATAAAGAGCGAGTAAATAAAAGCTAGGGGCTGTTTAGATAAAGACACAACTAAATTAGTTTTAGTAAAGAGCTTGTTGTCACGAGAAAGTTATTTGTCCCTAGGCAATCGATAACTAGACCGGTAATCATTATTGCAATTTTATATGAGGGAGAGGCATAAGCTAACATATTTTCTCTACTTGGATCATATGCACTTATGATTGGAACTCTGGCCAGCATTCACAACTACTAAAGATCATTAAGGTAAAACCCAACCATAGCATTAAAGTATCAAGTCCTCTGTACGCAAACATCCTACTTACTCGAGTCTGTGCTTCTGTTCACTCACGCCACCCACTATAAGCAAATCATAAACATATTGCAAACCCTACAGCGGGGATCCCTCACGCTTGCGCGACACGGAGAGCACCATAGGACAGCACCAATAATAAAACATGCAACTCAAACCAATCTTGATCATCAAATAGCCCATAGGACAAAACAGATCTACTCAAACATCATAGGATAGCCATACATCATTGGGAAATAATATATAGCGTTGAGCACCATGTTTACGTAGAGATTACAGCAGGTAAGAAAGAGGTTACACCGCTGCATAGAGGGGGGAAGAGTTGGTGATGATGGCGGTGAAGTTGTTGGTGAAGATGACGGTGATGATGATGGCCCCCGATGGCACTCCGGCGCCACCGGAAGCAAGGGGGAGAGGGCCCCCCCTTCTTCTTCTTCTTCTTCCTTGACCTCCTCCCTATATGGGAGAAGGGTTTCTCCGGCCTCCATGGCGCAGATTGGATCTATCTCTCTGTCTCTCTCTGTTTCTGCGTTCTCCTCTGGTGCCCTTTCGCCCTTTTGTATATATGGAGATTCGTAACTCCGATTGGACTGAAACTTTTGCCGTGATTTTTTTTACCAAAAATTAGCTTTCTTGCGTCCGAAGAAGGGCATCAACCGCCTTACGGGTGGCCCACGAGGGTCAGGGGTGCGCCCTGGGGGGGGGGGGAGGCGCGCCCCTTACCTCGTGGCCACCTCGGGCACTGTCTCGCGTGGATTTTTCTTCCGAAATTTTCCAAATATTCCAAAAATAAGCTCCATCCATTTTTATCCCGTGTGGATTCCATTTGATATGGATATTCTGTGAAACATAAAACATGCAACAAACAGGAACTGGCACTGGGCACTGGATCAATATGTTAGTCCCAAAAATAATATAAAAAGTTGCCAAAAAGTATATGAAAGTGGAATAATATTGGCATGGAACAATCAAAAGTTATAGATACGACGGAGACGTATCACTTATGCAGTCTTTATGGCATCCCGAAAGCTGCGACACTATTTTCAAGAGTGTTCGGTCACAGTGGCATCCGAAGTACCACTCAATGACATCATAAATAATTGGGACGCCACCCGCCGCATAGCCAAATGGGCCATTGAGCTCTTACCATTTGAAATGACATACAAGTCGCGTCGAGCTATTAAATCTCAAGTGCTGGCCGACTTTATCGCCGAGTGGACGGAAGCCGAGCTCCCTAAAGAGTACAGTTCATACTCCAACTGGATCATGTACTTTGATGGTTCTAAAATGCTAGCCGGACTGGGGGACAGTGTGATTTTGACATCCCCTACGGGGGACACAGTCCGCTACGTGCTGCAAATCATGTATACAGACTCTAATAACGCAGCCGAATACGAGGCACTTCTACATGGTCTCCGAATGGCTGTCTCCATGGGCATACAATGCCTAGAGGTGAGCGGTGATCCAAACCTTGCAATATCCCAAATAAATGGAGAGTTCGATGCCAAATGTCGTACTCAAAATATCAGCTTGGATAGAGGGGCTCGAGTTCCCTCACGTTGCTCGAGACAGTAACCAGGCAGCGGACATCCTCGCTGGAATGGGCGCCAAACGTGATCCCGTCCCGCCGAACACCTTTGTGGAAAGGATCTTTAATCCATCTGTGCTATGGCAGGACGAGAGCGGAAATACTAGTCCAGACCCGATCATACCCCCAACAGCCGAACACAATACAGATATTATCGGGGGTTCGGTATCGAAATAACACCCTCCGCCCATTTCATCATGACCGTTATGGCTCCATGCACCGAACCCTTACTGGCCTACCTTAATAGGCAGGAGCTTCCTAATGATCAAAATGAGGCCCGTCGAATAGTTCGGCGTTCTAAAGCTTATAAAGTTCACGAAGGTGAGCTGTACAAGAAAAGCGACTGGAGTTCTTCAAAGGTGCATCTCTGAAGAGGAGGGACGGCAACTCTTGGCTAAAATACATGCTGGCCTAGGCGGCCATCACGCGCAGCTTGAGCCCTCATAAGCAAGGCTGCTTTCCGTACAGTTTTCTTTTGGCGGAGGGTTTCGCTTCCTTTCCCCGGTTGATTGCCCAACAATGCGCCGGCATCGCTTCCATCTCACTTCAGTTTCTCCCCCACCATAAATCTTTCCCTAATCCTCGTGGTGTGGCGGCTGGACGGCAATCTCCTCGTGAGGGCGCTCCTCCGGCTCTGACCACTGGTACGCTCGCGTTAAGTCTGCAGTGTTACTCCCCTTCGACGCCTCCCTGCGCGATGTGACGCGGGCGAAGCTGCGATTCCATCGCTCTGCTCATGGCCCTCCTCGTGCCGGAAGCAGTCATCCCCACCGCGGCGCTCGATCTGAAAAAGAGTTCGCGTTCCGGCAGGAGGAGCTCGGCAAGGAGAAGCTGCCGGGACGGTAGGCATCCACTAGCGCCGCCTGTTCCTCTTCTACAAGGGCCCCAAGGAGTGGTCGTCCCACGTTGAGGCCGACCGCTTCCCCCGCCTCCTTGCTGCTGCCATCAAGGTCATAAGCCTAACCCGAACAAGAGCGTGAGCATCTCCTCTCCTTCTCCCTCCCTCTCGATTTGCTTTATGAGTGCCTTGATTGATGTAGTGATGTGACATCCGTATCCCCTTCCCCTTACTCTCCTCTCTGCAGGAGCGGCAAAGCTCAGCCTATCGGTCGCTGCTAGGGGTTGACGTTTATCACTACTGTCTCAGTTGGTGGAGCAGTACATCTAGCATCATAGATTTTCTCTTTAGTGGTAGATGTGACACCAGTCTCCCCACCCCACATCCTAAGCAAGTCCCAGGCCCGACGAGTCCTTGTGTGCTTCCGGTAATTATGTATTCCTCTTCAGCGTGTGTTCCTTCTCCATCCTTATATTGCATTAACAGATTGAAGTCAAGTCGCATGTATATTCTGCGTGTTCCGTGTGGTAGATGCATGTCCGGTAGCATCATCGTCAGGTTTCCTTGATTGTTTAATGGATTAAGTTCCATGGTATAATAAAAGTCAATTACGCTTGTATGATGAGCTGCTATTTTATGTCATTGTGTTTTGCCTCAGTGTCTCAGCGGAACAACTTTGTTTAAGTAAATTCTTTTCTTGACCGTACATATCTCTTGAGTATATTATTACTGGATCATTGACCACTGTTGTTGTACTATATACGAGATTTAGGTACGCTGAAGGCATGCCCATTGAACTGTCATGCCATTTTATTTTCAGTAATAGTGGGTCATGTAAGCATACTTTTCTGACTATCAAATCAAACAGAGATTGGGTTTTTGAGCTGCATATCCGCACCTCAAGCCCTCGCCCAGTTGACAGTTGGATGGTAATTCTTCACATCTAATCATTTTTTATGGATTAGATTAACTAAAATGGATTTCATTATTTTAATTGGAATATGTTTGCTTGCAGAATTATCACATTAGACAATTGGTCCAGTAATATGTGGTTCGGCTATGATTATCCGTTTGATAATTCTTTTGTACTACTATTCCTGCTAGATGTTAGTGTCGTTTTAGTTTTGTTTTATTTACATGCATGGCCGTTCTAATAGACACTCATTGTTCAGGTTTGGACCTTTCTTGATTAATACAACTCTGTTATATTTTAGCGCTTCTGCTTTAACATTTGTTGCAAATATGGAGGGTTGTCCATTATTTCTTCAGGTATATATGTTTCGCAAGATTTCAGTCGAGATCGAGTATAGCAGTTTCTCTGTCAATGATTTCAAATATCAAAACCTTTGCACCCCTGTTCGCAAAAAAAAAACCTTTGCACCCCATTGGCACCACATTTCTTTATAACATTATCCATCCATGAAGTCCATTGACATATAAAAATGGAATGTTCTCAAAGATAATCTCAACGCTACACATAGGTCATATAGTTCTTGACACAATCAAATGAAGCAATTTCATTAGAGTAGATATTTTACTAAATGGCATTCAGGTTAATCCTTTCATGCATGTCAGCAGATATTGTACCACCACCAGATAGCCAACATCTTTTTTCTTTCCTTAATGTGCACCACCCAGTTAGTTGATTGGCAAGTCTTAGTTATTATACTATTAATTCAACTATTCACATTTCGTGTTACTAGATCTCACTGAACTATGTTACAAGAAATTCCCGCAGCAACGCGCGGGGTATCATCTAGTTATCACTAATAACGGCTCCAATTTTACAGCCGATGAGGTGAAAAACTGGTGCGCCAACTTGGGCATTAAGCTCGATTATGCATCCATATACCACCCTCAAACAAATGGTCAGGTTGAACGGGCTAATGGCCTCATAATGAGCGGCATTAAACTCAGACTGGTGCGCTCCCTACAGGACTCAGATAAGCACTGGGTTGAGGAACTCGATTCCATGCTCTGGGGGCTGTGGACTACACCTAATCGAATGACCGGATACAAACCTTTTTTCATGGTGTACAGCGCAGAAGCTGTCTTGCCCTGCGACAATATTCATGACTCACCTTGAGTGCGCATGTATGAAGAGAGAGAGAGAGAAGCCGAGCTCGGTTGGCAGGACGACCTGGACGGCCTTGAAGAGGAGCACGTTATTGCATGAGCCCGTTCCGCATTTTATCAACAACAGGCTAGGAGATACCAAACCAGAGAAGTGCGGGTCAAGACTTATAACATCGGCGAACTTGTTCTGCGCCTCCCTGAGAAGAAGAAGGATAACCTCAAACCAAAATGGGAGGGCCCCTTCATCATAGACAAAGTTCTCACAGGAGGAGCCTATCGCCTTCGTAATGCATCGAATAATCGCCATGAGCCGAATCCATGGAACATTGCTCGGCTCCAAAGATTCTACGCATAGTTTGGCCGCATCCTTTTCTTAGTCCCTTTTTTTCTTCTCTCCTCTTCCTTTTCTCATATACTTCCCAGTGTATGTTCGGATATGCTGAACTATTAGGGATACACATCTTTAAATGTATACACCCCGCTATGACTGGGGGCTTCTTTGATGAAGCTTATTATCAATAGCTTGGAGCTTACCTAACCTATGTTGTTTGTTATATACACTATTTGCCATTATATGCACCTTTATGACTCAAGTTTTTGCCAAGCTGGGTTGCCTCGCTCCTGTGTTTGTACCCTACGTTCCCGATTGTTCGACTAGGGTGTAAAGGGAGCACCTCTGCGATTGTTACAACCGGGTAATCCGGACCTGTACCTTAGACGGGTGAAGCCGAAAGCTAGCATTCTAAAGAGAATAATTGGTTGGCAAGCAACGACAGATTATTACGTTCCTGTAACCCTTTTGAAAAAGGACAGGTTCATGTTGTTCGGATCAAAGCCTAGGCACGCGCAATTAAGCATGCCAACCGAAGGAAAGGAACCCTTAACCGAACTATTCTCCTTGGAAGACGTTTCTTACATAACTAATATAACATACCTCTCTGAACTAAATTTATGTCTGTTCGAGCAATATGACTGGATTGCCTGGTTTCTAGACATAATAAAGGTTTCTTACACAATAGTATCTGGAAACACTCCACCTTCTTGGCTCGGAGGCTGAAGCCGAAAGTCCGCAATGACAAAATTTCACATGTTCGGTTGGAGATAAAATTCAAGAGTAGAGGTACATTGATGCATCAAAACAAACACCTACTCTGTCACGCCCAATATGCGACCCTATCAGAGAGGAACTCGAAGGTCCCACCAAGGATAGACCCGCATATTGAAACTCTTTTGCAAGGTGGATATCATTACATCATACCATTACATAATAGTTGGGGACACATACATAACGCACAAATGCCCCAAGGATACATCAACATCATACAAGAGATCAACATCTGACTATGGATGAAACACAAACAGAAACTCAAACAATATCCACCCTGCTAGCCCAGGCTGCCGACCAGGAACCTATCCCCTGATCGACAAAGAAGAAGAAGAACTCCAAAACAAGTAAACATCGCTCTCGCGTCATGATCATCGGATAACCTATACCTGCAACTGTTGTTGTAGTAATCTGTGAGCCACGAGGACTCAGCAATCCCATTACCATGGGTATCAAGACTAGCAAAGCTTAATGGGTAAGGAAGGGGTAAAGTGGTGAGGTTGCAGCAGCGACTAAGCAAGTATGGTGGCTAACTTACGAAACAAGAGCGAGAAGAGGAGCTTAACAAGCGGTCGTTAACTAGTAAAGATCAAGAAGTGATCCTGAACTCCTAGTTATGTCAAACATAACCCAAAACCCGTGTTCTCCTCTCAAACAACCCCGAAAAGATATAATCACGGTTACGCACGCGGTTGGTGTATTTTAGTTAAGTTTACTTCAAGTTTGCTACAACCGGATATTAACAAATTCCCATCTGCCACACAACCACGGGCACGGCTCTTGAAAGTTTAAACCCTGCAGGGGTGTCCCAACTTATCCCATCACAAGCTCTCACGGTCAACGAAGGATATTACTTCTCCCGGGAAGACCCGATCAGTCTCGGAATCCCGGTTACAAGACATTTTGATAATGGTAAAACAAGACCAGCAAGACCGCCCGATGCGCCGACATCCCGATAGGAGCTGCACATATCTCATTCTGACGGCAACACCGGATGAGCACTCCGTACAACTAAAACCAGCCCTCAAGTTTCCCCGAGGTGGCGCTACAAAGGACTCTAGTTCGGACCAACACTTAGAGAAGCATTGGCCCGGGGGGTAAACTAAAGATGACCCTCGGGTTGGCCGACCCAAGGGAAGGGTAATAGGTTGTTAGGCAAATGTAAAACCAAGGTTGGGCCTTGCTGGAGGAGTTTTATTCAAAGCGAACTATCAAGGGGTTCCCATAACACCCAACCGTGTAAGGAATGCAAAATCAAGGAACATAACACCGGTATGACGGAAACTAGGGCGGCTAGAGTGGAACAAAACACCAGGCATAAGGCCAAGCCTTCCACCCTTTACCAAGTATATAGGTGCATTAATAATATAAGAGATATTGTGATATCCCAACAAAAACATAATCCAACATGGAGAAATCTTCATCTTCACCTGCAACTAGCAACGCTATAAGAGGGGCTGAGCAAAAGCGGTAACATAGCCAAACAATGGTTTGCTAGGAAGGGTGACAAAGGTTAGAGGTTCATGGCAATTTGGGAGGCTTGATAAGCAAGTGGTAGGTAACGCTGCAAGCGATAGCATCGAGGCAACTAGCATAGCAATGGTAGTAATGAGATCCAAGGTGACAGTCATCTTGCCTGAAATCCCGCTAGGAATAAGAACGAGTCCATGAAGAAGATGAAGACACGAAGACAAACCAAGCATAGACGAACGAATCCTCACGAACGCAATGAAACAGGAACTATCGAGAAGCACAACCGGAAAGAAGCAAACAACATGGTAAACACACAACACATAATGAGAAATGATCCTCAACCAAGTATGATGCATGAAAAGGCTACATGAAGCTACTCATGGCAAGGGATGCTGCATACAAGAACAACACATCAAGGCAAGTTTAAATGAGTCCGGAAACAACATATAACAATTCCGATAAGTCCTCGTATGCAAATTTCGAAATTGGTCCAGATCTGAATAAACCCTATGTTCAAGTTGTTAAACAGCAAGTTAATATGCATCAAGATGATCTACACGGCTTTCTAGTCAAGTTACATATAAAGTTCGTTTAATTCTGAGCTACCGCCTAGAAGATATGAGCAAAACAAGTTAAACATGGCATTGATGCAAAATGCATTCAAACATCAAGAAAACCCACTCAAAACATGGATGCAACAAGGTAACATGAAGCTACATGCGAAACTAAGCAAGTTTCATATAGATCACACTCAAAACGGAGTAACGGTTCAACACATACACACAAAACAAGTTTAAAGGACAAGCTGTCCAAAACAGCAACTAGGCATCTAGCAAGCATCAAAATAATATGCTACAGCACCTCAACATGCAAAAAATGGCATGGACATGATGTACAGGTAGAGCATGACAAAACATGAACACTGAACTACCTCCAGAAATCACTAGAACATGCTCAAAAGGACATGGCAAGATTGCAAATAATAACAGTTCACAGACTTGGTGGAAATCACTGGACATGGCAGAAATAACATCAGGTTGCAAAGTTTAGAGATATCAAACTACATGTTACAGCAAGCTATCATGGCAAACAAAGGTATGGAATGTTAATAATAAAGACAAAGAACAAAACTCCCTTAATAAACTTATTCCAAAGATCAACAGAAATCATGGTAGCAACCATGCAAACATGGCAAATGATATGGCAGATTCAAACTAGATGAAAATAACAGTGCATGGCAGAAACAACGATAAGTAGGCATGTTGGTGAGCTTGTACCACTCACCACAGAGCATTTCATGGCATGTGAAGATAACCAACAGTAGGATCGAATAATTACAAAACTAATCATGTCAATATCATAGACATAGGGTGCATGGACCACTAGCAAAACACATGACAAAACTGAACTTAATGTTAACAGGCTGACAACAACATTATTTAGCAAGTTTGGAGCAAAACTACAACAAGCTACAGTAGGCTATAAATGCAACCAAGGGCATGGATGGATAGAGCATAACATTTATAACAAAACATCCTTAATTAACATCTCCAGGATATGCATGGATTAATTGGTCGCATCAAGCAAAAATAGCAACATGATATAACAGTTTCAGCCTAGCAAAACAGTAACAACAAGTAGCCCACTTCACGAGCTTGATGCACTCACCACAAAGCACACAAAAATACATGGATTGCACCACTATAAATAAGGAATGAATATGTGTCGGGGGTTGGATGCGACATATGCCAACGGGTGGCTTATCATGGTGGGGGCGAGTAGAACGTCGCCGTGCTCGAAACGGATGAGGCGAAGACATGCACGCTGGCGAATCTTACCCAGCTTCGGGATCTCCGGGAGATAACACCCCATCGCTGCTCGGGGTCTCCGCATGATCACTATGGGGTGATAGTACAATGGTGATCCTCGAGCTGTGTGGAGGCGTGAAGGAGCAAGGCTAGCTCTTTTCCTCTTGCTATATGTCTAAACCTATCCAGGCCCAACCTTTGCATGGGTGCCCTGGGTTTAGATAGGCCTACCTCGGGTACAATGGTAATCCGACCGGGCGTGGCCCCTGCCGCCGGGCCTCTAGTAGCCGCTTCCCCGCCGCTTCGGGGCCCGCTGATCGGGCGGGTCTCATGGACAAGCTGAACATCAGGCGGGCGCCTCGATGACGCAGCTTGGTCATAGGGTCGGGAATAAGCCGCCGCCGTCAGCGATCACCGCCGCCACTCCCGGCCCAATCTGGTTTATGGCTGGTGGGGCCCGGCCGAGGCGGCCGACTCGGGAGGCCGACTCCGTAGGGCCGCCTTCGCACTCTCCGCCGAGCTCTTCTATCTCACCGACGGGCGGGCCGGGCGATCTCCGGCCAGACGCTGTTCGGGCATGCAGAGCTTTGTGTAATCGTGGTCGAGGTCAAGGGAGTCATGGCAACAAAGGCCGCCCACCGAGATCTCCGCGACGCTGCTCATCAGAGCCACGCCTCCTCCCTGGTCTCGAGGGACAGCCACGATGGGGCTGTACCTGCATTGGTCTCGTGGAGGTCGCAGCCGACTCTCGAGTCGGCCCTTAAGAGGTCGCAGCCCAGTCGGCTTGGCCCTGAGTCGCCGCCCGGGACTCGCTTCAAGGTCGCCACCGACTCGCCTCGAAGGTCGCCTGCCGAGACTCGGCCTCCCGGTCGCCACCGAGGCTCGGCCTTCAAGGTCGCCCGCCTAAGGCTCGCCTCGAAGGTCGCCTCGCGGGCTCGGCCTTCGAAGGTCGCTTTGCCGACTCGCCGAGGCGAGCCTGCCCCGATGTCTTAAAAGATCTTGGGTCCCGGTCAGCCTACCCATGGCCCATTACTCCGACAAGAGTCCCCGGCCGGGCGGCTCGCGGGCGCCGCCGGGGCTTCGCAGCTAGCTTCCGCGCGCCGACTCAGATTCGCCGCCCGGGCTTCGCCGCCGCAGAGCCGCTCGCCTCGCTAGGGCCGCCTCGCAAGTCATGGCGGAAACCGGGCGGCGATCGCTACGCTTTCGCCATCCGCGAGATGGTCCCATCGCGCAACGCCCACGGAGGCGATAGCTCGCTCGCCCACGCTGCGGACGGACGGGCCGCCAGGTGGGGCGATTATCGCACGGCCGCCCCGAGCGGATCCGCCGCGTCGAGGGCGAAGCATATCCCACGCCGTTATCGCGGGCAGAATTTCGGGGTTTTTAATCGTATGCCGGGGTCGTGGGCGCAGCTTAATCCCCACGCCGCCTCGCTTTCAAGCCCATTGTGGTTATAATAGGCCGAGGGGAGCGCGCATAGCACGCCGCACTCCTCCCCGCCCTCTTGCCCTTCTTTTCTGCTCCGCCGCCCGCCGCTTTCTTCCTCGCCGACGATGAGCTCCTCCGCCCGCTTCGCCAAGGCCCGGGCGAAAGGGATGGCTCAGACGTGGACGCGGAGGACATCGAGTTCTCCGCCGACCCGCCGCCTTCCGAGCGCGGATTTGTGCAGGCCCGCCTGCGCCGCGGAGAACTGCCCGCGCGGAGGCAGGCGAAGGGTCATCTTCCGCCGCACTCATGCGCTGGATGGGGCTCCCGGCGAAGGGTTCTCCGCTGCTCGAGCTGTACCACTTGCACCGCACCACCTCACCCCAACGCGTGGTGCCTCTCGCCTTCGCCACCTTGTGCGAGGGCTACATCGGGCGCTTCTCCCACCTCGAGCTGTGGGGGAATTCTTCTTCGGCTCGGACGCAGGCTGCCGCACGCCGCGCAGTGCGGCACGCTCATCGCACACGGCGCACGACGGCCGACAACCCTTTTCCGCCCATCCGCCTGGTGAAGTCGGTGAAGATGTGGCGAAGACATACTTTACGGAAGAACGCCGCCATCGACGGCGATCGGGTCAACTTGCCGCCTTCGACCGAGCCGCCGACCGCCGGCCGCTTGCTGGTCCCAACGGT
>JAHHZJ010001588.1:0-45219 GCA_021437245.1 Aegilops speltoides
AGGCACCATCAAAGTACATTACCCATTCACTTGTAAGCTTCTTATGCAGGTGTACTTGTTTCTTGGACTTCTTCGCCGGGCGTTGGGGTCCACTCTGCTATGAATTCTGCCAAAGCTCGGCTCTGTATGGTTGAAGTACTTTCAAACTTGAGTCCAAAGCTCGACAGCTCGGTGCCCACTCAGCGATCCTGCTGTTGCTTGGGTTGTGCAATATCCTCTTGGTGAGCGGTGACCACTTGTTATCTCGTGTGCTGGAAGTAATGGCGCAGCTTTCTCGAGGCCATGAGGAGGCGAAAAGCAACTTTGCACGGAGTATCTTGATCTAGCCCCACGGAGAGGAACTTACAAAATACTGGGCGCTGCACCATCTTCTTCGCACCTCATCCTGTTCTGTGAGTTGTCCTTGTCGGGGCGGGCTTGTCGGACAGCCCCACCTTGTCATTGGACTCGCTTGCGGTGGTGTAGCCTCCTCGTCGGACTCCTCTCTGCTACTAGCAGCACTAACCACACTGGTTGGTTCTTTGCTAGGTACAACAACAACTTCTCCTGTGGTCTAGGTGCGACAAGTATTGGGGTGGAGGATAGGTACCGTTTCAAATCTGCGGCGCTGCCTCCGCTTCGGAGTCCACTTCATGGGACCTGCCTTCTTCAAGATTTTGAAGAAAGGTAGGGCGCGTTCTGAACCGAAATGAACCTCTGAGGCAGCCACACAACCTGCAAGCCTTGACATCCTTGACTCGCCGGGGCTTGATCGCTCAATGGCTTTGATCTTGTCGGGGTTGGCTTCAATCCCCTCGTGACACAAAGAACCGAGAAGTTTGCGGAGGAACTCCAAAGGCGCACTTCTCGGGGTTCAACTTAAATTTGTATCTTCGCGGAGTTTGAAAGCGTCTCTTCAAATCTTGAATCAGCGTATCCTTGCTCTTGCTCTTCACCACGATATCATCCATGTAGCCTCTACATTTACGTGGATCTGTGGCTCAAAAGCGTATACACTACCCTTGCAAATGTTGATCCTGCATTCTTGATCCAAATGGCATGCGTATGAAGCAATAAGTGCCACGGAGTGATAAATGCGATCTTCTCTTCATCCTCTTTGGCCATAAAGATCTGGTGATAGCTGAGTATGCATCAAGAAAGCGAGTAGCTCACATCCGTGGTGAGTCAACAATCTGGTCAATCTTGCGGCAAGGGAATGGATCCTTGGGACATGCTTTATTCACATCGGTGAAGTCTATACAGCCTCCATTTCCCGTTGGCCTTGCGCCTGACGGTGGGTTTGCTAACCCGTCGGATGGATCACACCTCTAACTAGGCCTGCTGCCTCTAGCTTCTTGATTTCTTCGTTGATGAATTCTTGGCGCTCCACGGCTTGCTTCCTCACTTTTTGCTTGATGGGCGCGCATGAGGGCAAGCAGCAAGCTTGTGCTCAATCACCTTCACAGGAACACGGGGATGTTAGATGGTTGCCATGCAAACACGCCGACATTCGCCCTTGAGGAAGGCAACAGCCTTTCCTATTCTTTGTCAAGTGTGGCGATGGTGAAGGTACCACCGGTGCCGTCCTCATGGCGGACACCTTCTTGGTTGCGGCGGGCGCCATTCCCTTTTACTCTTGCGGTGGAGCTCGGCGGGGCGTCCTCGGCGGCAGCGCGCACTCGAAGAGTGCGGTTGCGGAGTGGGCCCCGAGCACTTGCGGACTTGGTCTTCGTCTTCTTCCCCGGGAGCTTGGCGGCAAGTGTATTCTTATCGGCCGCAGCTGCCGCATCGGTAGATCTTGTCGGCGCGGAACAAGCGCATCCTTCTTATCGCCGTGGGCGGTGATGGCGCTTATCGGCCCGGCATCTTGAGTACGTTGTAAGCATAATGGGAAGCTGCCATGAACTTGGCGAGGCGGGGCGGCGAGTATTCCATTGTATGGCGCAGAATATCGGCGGACGTCGAAAGTGATGCGCTCGATCCTGAAATTGAGCTCCGCCAAAGGTCACGGCGAGTGATCTTTCCTTGGGCTTACTCCGTCCGGGTTGATTCCTTGGAAAGAACCGGTCTCTTGAGCTTCGCCATCTGAAATTTGGAGTTTCTTGATCACGAGAGGAGATCAAGTTCAGCCCGCCCGCCGTCAACCAACATTTTGGTGACCTTGAGGTTGCGGATGGTGGGCGAGACCAGCATCGGCAAGCACCCGACCGCGGTGGTGCGGTCGGGGTGATCCTCAAGATCAAAAATGATGGGCGTCTTTGGACCATTTGAGGAACTGCTTGCGACTCCGCAGGCGGCTCCGCTGCATTCACCTCACGCACCCTTTGCTTTAGCTGGCGGTGGGAGGTGTCTGAAGCGCCACCGTCGGCGCCTGAGGACCTCCGTGGTATACGGAACTCCTGCTGCTGTTATCCTCATCCTCCATGTCTTCGTCGTCGTCTTCTTCATCCTTGTCGCGGCCCGGGGAGGTCGATCACCTTGCCGCTGCTTGGCCTGCGGCGTCCTCCCGGCCATTGAGCGGCGCTTCTTGCTCGGTTCTCCTCCGCCACCTTGGGCCTTCTCCTTGTCGCGCCTCTCGTACTCAGCTTTTGCTGCTCGGCGAGATACTCGGCGCTTGCGATTGGAGAGATCGTGGCCCTTAGTGCGGTGGATTTTCGATATTGCTTGCCGGGCCGTCACCTTGTCGGCTGCTTCTGAGGCAGAGCTCCTTGCGGAGCCGCCCGGACTGTGTTTGCTTGGCGGGAGCCTCCTTGCGAACTTCTCGGCGGTAGCACCTCTTTCTTGTTCTTCTTTCGGTTGTTCCGCGCGGCTCTTCTTTGCGAAGCGGCGTCGTCGTGTCGCTTCCTCCTGCGCCAGCATCCTCCCGAGAGTCTCCTCCCTCTTCAGCGTCTTGCCTTATCAACGAGCATAGAGCTCGTGACATCCCGAATCTTGGTCATCGCCATCTCTTCACGCATCTGGCGGTTCGCCGTTCTGGTGGAGCGGCGATAACCGTGGCGGGGTGGACATCGAGAGATGTTGTCTTTGCACGGTGAAGCGTTGGATATACTTGCGCGAGGATTCTCCTTCATACAGGCCAAAATGTGGAATCGCTCTCTGGCCGTGGGGTTTGTGGCGCCCGGTGAAGGCGCCAACAAAGCGATGGCAAAATCTGCCCAGAAGAAATGGAGCCTTCCAGCAAGTGCATAAGCCAAACGAGCGTTCGGCTTAAGCCCTGGCGGAAATGGTTCGCCGAGAATCTTCTCGTCGCGCCCGGCAGCTGCCGCGATGGTGTGAACGAGGAATTCGAGGTGCGTCTTGCCGTCGTATTTCTCGATCGTCGGGCTTGAAATTCTTCATCTGGAGCCTTTGGGCCGCGCGCGGCTTCGCGGGTGTGACCTTGAAGCAGCCTGCAGCGTCTGACAAATCGCTGGTTCACCGGTAGCAGCAGCGTCGACAGCGTTCCCAGCTCTCGGTGCGATTGTCGCCCGAGCTTCTCGTGGCGCTCGATAATGGTCGGCGTCTTCTTATGCGCCGATCGTCGAGACTGGCGTTGATCCGTCGAGCCAGCGGATCCGGCGATGCCGTGGAAACCATCGTCGGCGTTATTCGGCGGCGGCGTCTTTTACTTCTGCGGCGGGGAGTGCACGGTGGTTGCACCCGGCGGTCTTATCGCCATCGACGCCGTCTTCTCAGCTTGCTTGCGGCCGCGAGGTCGCCGGCTGCTGTAATCGTTATTAGCGGCGATCAGGCTCGGATGGTAGCCCTCCGATCTTTGGCCTTGTCGCGTTGGAGAAATCGAGCGATTCGCCCTTGCGGCGCTTCTGCCGGAGTGGATGGGAGGCGAAGCGGCGGTGCGAGGCGGGATATGCTCGGACTCTAACAGCGTTAGAAGGCGAGGTCTGCCGGCGCCTTCGCTTTGCTTGTGCGGGGCGGTGGTCGGAGCATCGCGAAACCTCCGGTGTGTCCTTGCCCGGCGGATACCACCTCCGTGGTATGGCGCTGCTTTGGGTTGTCGTCATCTTTGAAATGGGCCTTGGCGTGTCCATAGAACCGGTAGCGGTCATCCGTCTTGTCCTTGGATCGAGTGGCGCCCGCGAGTGTCCTCGCCCGGCGACCACCCTTCGGCAGCGTCTCCTCCGCCCACCGTTGGCTCGGTGGCGGCGAATGAAACATGAGCAGACTGCAACCTCGAAGCCTTCTTCTTGGGGCCATGGCGCAATTGTTGATGAAGTTCTTGATGAAACTTGGAGAGGTTGATGAAGAAACGCGCCAGCGTGAGCGCGGATCAGGTCCGCTGGCCTCGACCCCCTACTGGCGCGCCAAAGATGTCGAGAAGCGCCGCCACGAACACCTATGGGACGGGCCCCTTATGCATGCGATGCGAGGCGGAGGGAGCACGAAGCGGATCGTGGCGAGCGCGGGCAGTTTTACCCGAGGTTAGAACGCGGTGAGCGCGTAAACCCTACTCTGCTTGATTGTATTGAGCTCGGGGAGCTTGAAGAGCTCTGATGGCAGCTACCGGCGAGAGTTGCAAAGGTTTGAACCCCTCCACGTTGTGCATGGGCCTCCTTTTATAGTGCAAGGGGTCACCGGCGGTGTCAGCGTGGGAGAAAAAGGGTAAAAGCGTAAAGAGATGGTAGTTGGAATAGTGCGGGAACGGTGGAGCTACGGTCGTGAGCGATGGTCGCTACCTACTTTGTGATGGGGACAAGGGCATTTAATGCCGTCGCCGTCGACCCAAAAGTTCCGCCCTAATGTCTCCGTCGCCCAGCGATGGCTCCACCACCGTGGAGTGCTACCGTGTCCCCAGGCTGCACAGTCATTACGCCACGCGTCCTGGAAAGGCCCGAGGCGGCGTGGGCGATGAGCTGGGCCAGGAGCACAGCGCAACTCTCTGGCAAGCACCTTGCGGGGTCTTGACTTTGCGGGCCGGGAGCTTGCGGACTCTGTAGCTTATCGCTCCCGGGCCCTCGCCGGCGCATATAAGCGCGGCGTGTCTTCTATGATGTAATCTCCTAGTCTTCTGGCAAGCTCTTCTTGTCGGGGCCTTGCGTGAGTGAGGTAACCTTGAGTGCAGAGCAGCCTTCCCGGCAAGCTCCGCTTGCCGGAGTCTCGATCTTCTGTCTTGTATACTTCGTCTTTGAATGGTTTGACATGGGCGGGGAAGGTCTTCGGCGAGCACGTGGTAAACCCTGCCGCGGGAAGCTGCAACCGCCCGTGCACAAGTTGGGGTACTGAGGTACCCCTACCTTAGTACACCGACAATTTCAAAAGCTGAGGAAAAACTCAAATTGAAGATTTTCAACTTTTTGTGGTGGCGTGACCCACCGTATAAGAATGATGATTTCAGACACCGCGTACAATTGTCATAGGGTTCTAAGAATCAAATTCTTCATTAATTTCTTCACACTTAGAGTGTTATTCTTCATTGATTGAAGAAAAATGTTTCTTCATGTGTTGCACATCTAAGTCATCAATTTTGCATAAGTGTCAGGATGTGTGTCCTTTTCAAAGAACATTCAAAGATTCTAAGATATTTAGCTCACACCGCAACTTGCTAAATCTCTTCTCATCCAAGGGCTTAGTGAAGATATCAGCTAGTTGTTATTCAGTCTTCACGTGCTCGATGGAGATGTCGCCCTTGACACATGATCACGAAGAACATGATGGCGAATCTGAATGTGCTTTGTCTTGAGTCTGAACTAGATTTTGAGAAATCTTGATGGCACTCCCATTGTCATGAGAGGAGAGGCACATTCTTCACATTGACACCATAGTCCTTGAGGTTTGCTTCATCCAAAGCGGTTGAGCACTGACAAGAGCCAGCAGCAATGTATTCAGCTTCCGCGATGAAGCGGTGATCTGCAGATTCTGTTTCTTGAGGACCAACGGACCAAAGATCATCAGAAATGACAAGTGCGGATGTTGACTTGCGGTCCACGATCACCGGCATAGTTAGAGTCGAGAATATCAATGAGATCAAAAGCAGAGCCCTTGGGGTACCATAATCCTAGTGTTGGTGTGTGAGCTAGATATTGAAGAATATGCTTCACATCCTTATGGTGTGATTCCTTGGTGCAACTTGAAATCGGGCACACATGCAAACACTAAGCATTATATCGGCCAAGATGCACATAAGTACAATAAAGAACCAATCATGGGCGGTATACCTTGTGATCGAAGTCAATACCATTTTCATCGATGCATAGATGGCATTTGTGGGCATAGGAATTTTGGCGCCTTTGCAATCTTGCATGCGAATTTCCTCGATTACAATTTTGAGGTATTTCTCTGAGATATGAATATGCCATTCTTGCTGGCGAATTTGAAGACCTAAGAAGAATTTCAACTCTCCATCATAGACATTTGATATTCTTCACTCATCATATAGGCAAATTCATCACTATAACGTTGGTCGATACAGCCAAAGATAATATCATCAACATATATTTGGCACACAAACAGTTCACCATCATAAGATTTAGTAAAGAGAGCAGGTCAAGTGAACCGGGTGTGAAGCCATTCTTCACGAAGAATTCCTTCAATGTATCATACCACGCTTGAGGGGCTTGCTTGAGCCATAGAGGGCCTTATTAAGTCTGAAGACTTTGTCGAGGATTCTTTGGATCTTCAAAACACAGGGGTTGAGCAACATATACTTCTTCCTCAAGCTTACCATTGAGGAATGCACTTTTCACATCCATTTGATATAAGATGATATCATGATGGTTAGCATAAGCAAGTAATATCACGAATAGCCTCAAGTCTAGCAACAGTGCAAAAGTTTCATCGAAATCAATTCCTTGACTTGTGTGTAGCCTTGAGCTACTAGTCGTGCCTTATTCCTCACCACAAGACCATTTTCATCTTGCTTGTTGCGGTAGATCCACTTTGTGCCAATGATATTATGCTTGCCAGTTCCCAGACATTGTTGAGCTCGAACTGATGTAATTCTTCTTGCATAGCCTAAATCCACTCCGGCTCCAAAAATGCTTCATCTACCTTAGTGGGCTCTGTGATAGAGACAAAAGCATAGTGCCCACAAAAGTTAGATAAATGTGAAGCTTTTGAGCATGTGAGAGGTCCTGGTGCACTAATGTCATCGATGATCTTCTCCACTTGCACTTCTTTTGCAATGCGAGGATGAGCTGGTTGTCACTGAGGAATTTGATCAGCATTTTCTTCAGCACCATTTTCCTCAGGATTTTCTTCAGGTGCATCAGCTCGGCGTTCTTCATGTCTTTGGAATGAATTCTTGATGATTCTTGATAGGAATGACATCCTCAGTTGCCTTGAACTTGATAGAATCCTCAAGTGCTGGTTCATCTAACAGAGAAGGTAGGTGCTCTCTTTGCGAGCCATTAGTTTCATCGAACCGCACATCTACAGTGTCAACAATCTTGTGAAGAACAATGTTGAAGACTACTGTAGGTGTGTTGAGTCCTTCGTAACCAAGCATAAAACCTTCATGTGCTTTCGGTGCAAATTTAGAATTGTGGTGAGGATCTCTAATCCAACATTTAGCACGAAGACTTTGAAATAACTCACATTGGGTTTCTTGTCGTTGAGGAGTTCATAGGCCGTCTTCTTGAAGAATTTGTGAAGATATACTCTGTTGATGATGTGGCACGCGCGATATCAATTGCATCAATCCAAAAGCGCTGAGGCGTTTTGTATTCATCAAGCATAGTGCAAGCCATCTCAACAAGAGTTATGTTCTTGCGCTCCACGGCGCCATTTCTTTGAGGGTATAGGGCAGATAACTCATGAGTAATACCAAGTTCATCAAGATAGTCATCAAGACCGAATTCTTGAACTCGGTTCCATTGTCGCCGATGTGCTTGATCTTCACACCAAAGTTGATTGAAGCCCTTGAGGAAAATCGTTTGAAGACTTCACGCACTTCATGTTTGTAAGTAACAATGTGTACCCATGTATATCAAGAGTAATCATCAACAATGACAAAACCATATAGAGATGCATCATTAGTGACTTTGAGTAATGGTTAGGTCGAAGAGGTCCATGTGAAGCAATTGAATGGGCGAGTAGTGGTCATGATAGTCTTATTTGGATGCTTGGCCTTGGTCATTTTTCGACTTCACGGGCTCGCATAAGTGATCCTTGAGAATTTGACATTCTCAATGCCAATGACATGCTTCTTCCATGGCGTGTGCAAATTCCTCATGCTGCGTGACCAAGTCGCCGATGCCATAGCCAGCCTTACGAAGCTTTTGCAAGTAGACACACGGCTGGTTGTGGTCTGTAGAGAAATCAACAATATACAAATCTCCTCTCCTAAAGCCTTGAAGACTTTGGAATTGTCGACTTCCATAATCACAACACAGCGATACTTGCCAAAGACAACAACCATATCAAGATCACAAAGCATTGAGGTCGACATGAGGTTGTATCCTAAGGACTCAACAAGCATGACTTTGTCCATGTGTTTATCCTTAGAGATTGCAACCTTACAAGACCCAATACGACTTTTGCCTTTGTCGGCAAAGATGATATGCTTGAGATGTGGCGGTGATAAGGAGCATCCATCAATAGATTCTTGTCACCGGTCATGTGATTCGTACATCCACTATCGAGGACCCACTCGGTAGTTTTGGGTTGATCATCCTGCAGATGAATTAGTGTAACTTACAATCTCATATGCTTCATCGATGAAGAATATGATATCAATTTCATTAGATGAATTTCATCAAGCGATAGCAGAGATATAGCGGTATGAGGGCGTGTGAAATGAAGGTTCATTTCATCATGATTCGCTGCGTCCTTTCGAACAACTTTGTCGAGGTCCCAGCAAATTCTTGAGACGTTAAAGCACGTCGGAGACTGACCTGCAGAAGAGATTAGTTCTTTTCTTCACCACCCACATCGAAGGGGTGGCAAAGAGTTCATCACTCTGCGAGCACAATCTGAGAATGGTGGCATAGAGGCCAAACCATTTCGTTTCACATAAGAGGGGTTAGGGTAAGCATATGAATAAGCGAGAGAAATTCTTGAGGACTTATGAACATAATGGTTTGAAGAATAATGCACATATTCATAGCCCTTAGCTCTCTACGTGCGAGAGCGAGTTGTTGTACGATGATAATCATATGAGGACTTTGATCCTTTTGAGGAATTTGATCCATGTGAGAATTTGGTCCGTATGAGGACTTGGATCCATATGAAGAATTTGGTCCATATGAAGAATTTGATCTGGGGTTCTGTTCTTCACGGTGGTGTCGGGAGGACACTCACGAAGACATTCAAGGCACTTCTTGGGAACCCATATTTTCTTCATAGGAGAACCATTCTGCGATTAGTGCCAACATATCTAGCAAATACTTCACCATTCGATTTTTGAACAGTTTATAGTTGAGTCAAATGACTCATCGAGAAGGCGAGGAGATTCACATGTAAAGCCGGATAAGTTAGATGGATCAAGCTGGAGGTCCCTTTGCAGCAACCCATGAGGTTTTGAAGTCTGCTCGGGCTTCAATATGTTCCATCGGCATTAAGTTTCCTCTCAAAGCGACACCCTCATTCCTAGGGTTTGTTGAGGATCTGCTTTTAAGCACATCACAAAGTCCGATGCCCATTGAGGCTTTTGTATATACTGTCATGTACAATTCCTTCACCCTGCATTGTCGATGATACTTGCATTGTCCTCGGATGAGGAATTAGTGATAGAGGCGGATGAAGAATTTATAACAGTTGAAGCATTTGAACATTGGTGAAGAATTAGCAAATTCACGTTCAATGCACTTTAAGCATGGAGGAACAAATTCTTCCTGAGAAGCGCTGATTTGTTGAGCTAGTAATGAATCGCGCTCCTTCTGAAGATCTTCATAACACACTCTTAGATTTTCAAGATCTTCCTTTCTTTGAAGAGATTCAGAAGAAAGCTTCTCGTGATATTGCTTTCCTTGAAGAAATTCATAAGAAAGTTTCTCATGATCAGATAAGAGAGTGTTATGATGACTTTGAAGGTTATCAAACCTAGACTAAAGTCTCTGAAGATTTCCAGTCAGGGCTTTAGTGCGATCCATTTCTTCACCCAACATATCATCACTTTTGTCTAGCATGTTTTGAACCTTTTCAAAAGCCCGTTGCTGTTTTACAGCAATCTTAGCAAGTTTAGAGTAGCTGGGCTTGAGATCCTCATCAGATTCATTTTCACTAGATTCAGAGGAGTTGTATTTGAGTACCTTTGCACCTTTCGCCATGAAGCAATAGGTGGGGCGTAGCCATCATTATCTTCATCGGGCTTGTCGGTGGGGTCGGTTTCTTGATGTTGAAGATGGACTTCTTGTGAAAGCGATGCGAAGGCGGACTCGCCACCCAGTTCGGATTCTTGGACGCCTCCTCTTCCTCATTTTCCTCGGACTCAGCTTGAGTCCATTTCCTTGCCAATGAATGCAGACCCTTCTTGTAGCTACTCTTCTTGTGAGATGAAGACTTGAGGATTTTGATGATGAAGATTTTGATGATTTCTTCCTCTTAGCATCATCGAGGCTGTAATCCTTGTATTTGTTCTTCTTCATTTCCTTTTCCCACTAAGGACAATCTTGAATATAGTGACCAGGTTTCTTGCATTTGTGGCACAGTCTTCTCTTATAGTCCTTTGGATGAGGAATCACTTGCTTCTTGAGGATTTTCCAGCGACCACGTCTTGAGAACTTGGAATTTCTTCACGGCGGTGCTAGCTCTGGCTCAATTCTTGAGGATCACCAAGGCTCTTGCGAATCCTCACATTGAGTCGAGACACAGCCTTGGCCTTGAGGGCACGTGGTTTGCCATAGCTCGAAACATAGAGATCTCTCTTTTGACAAAATTTGGAACTTCGTGAGTATTTAGCCTTTTGAGGATATCGGCGGGATCAAGAGACTTGTAGTCGGCACGTTCTTGTATCATCGGTCCGGAGTATCAAATGAGGAATCAGCGACCTCAACAGTTTCTTCACCACCTCATAGTCGGTGATGTCGATGGCGAGGGCTTGAAGCTCATTTTAGATGTCGATGAGGCGATCAAAGGTTTGTTGGACATTTTCATTGTCGAGTCTTTTGAAGCGGTTGAAGAGATTCGAAGAACATCAACTCAAGAGTCACGCTGAGTTGAGACTCCTTCATTCACTTTGGACAGCCTATCGAGATAAGCTTAGCGGTTTCCAAAGCACTCACTCTTCAATCTGTCCTTTACTCGGATGACCACATATGATATTCTTAAGCTTGAGAATCGAGTTGCTTGAATCTCTTCACATCGGTAGCGTTCGAGAGGGTGAGACGGAGGAACACCATTTTCCACAACATACCGAGATCGTTGTCAATTGCCTCAAGATGCATTAGCATCTTGTTCTTCGATAAGGGTACTCCGTCCCATCAAAGGTAGGACACCCACGAGACCTTGATCATACACTGGTCGACATAACTAAAACTCGGTGGTTAAACCAAAATCACACGAACAAGGAGTACCTTGCTCGATACCAATTGAAAGTCGTTATATCGACTAGAGGGGTGAATAGGCGATTTTATGAATTCTTCAGCGAGGAATTTCTTTGGTGAGGAAATTCCTTAGCGAAGAACTACTTGATGGAATAAGTACTCGAAGTAAGCATACTAGAATACAAGCATGGTCATCATGATGAAATGAAGACTAACACGAGCCGAGTAAAGCGTAATCACGAGGATAACACAAGATGAAGACAAAGCGGTGAAGAAATTGGGCGAGGAAATTGAGAAAGTCTTGATCAAAGTCTTCAAACCGAGATATGAACAAACACTCAACACGATAATGAGAAATGAAAGGGTTAAGGAAATAGAACCAGTTAGTTGGTGAAGACAATGATTTGGTAAACCAGTTCAAGCTACTTTGTCTCGGTTGTATATGCAGTTGGAGCGGTGAGTATTTAAACTTCGAGACACGCAGATCCGGACACCCGATCCTCGAGCACGCAGCTCGGGACACCAGTCCTCACCGTATTCTCCTTGAACTAAGGTCACGTAGACCTCGTCCAATCACTCATGGTAAGTCTTCAGGTGACTTCCAAACCTTCACAGACTTGGTCACTCGAAAATCCACAATTCCTCTTGGATGCTCTAGACCATGATGCCTAACCGTCTGGAAGAAGCACAGTCTTCAAAGGTAACAAGCATCGGATCCACGCAGGATTAATTTCTTCAGTGATGTTCAATCACTTTGGGTTTGTGGGGGTTTGGTTTGGGTTTTCCTCACTTGATGATTTTCGCTCAAAGTCCTCGGAGGATGGGTTGCTCTCAAATGACAAGTGTCAAGTTCTCTCGGAGCAGCCAACCAGCTAGTGGTTCTAGGGGGCGGCTATTTATAGCCTAGGGAGCAGCCCGACATGATAAGACATAAATGCCCTTCAATGATATGACCGTTAGGTGGATAAGATATTTTGGGACAGGTGGCCGCAACCTGACAGCGGTTGGAAATTTGACTCTCAAATTCCTCGGGGCTATCATGTTCCTCACTTTGTAGGCAATTCGCCTTTGGCGAATTCCTAACTCCTCATCGAGAACAAATTCATCGGCGACCGGAAGAACTTCGTCTCATCCTTTGAAGAAAGTGGTGAAGCTGTATGAGATTTCAAAGGCTTCACTCGAAGGAATTGGTAGGTGTAGGATTTTGAGTTGAGCATCACATGGAAATTTTTCCTTAGTATTTCCTCGACCCCTTTAGCGATGCGGTGTTTCCTATGACTCAAGAAAGAAAATGAAACTACGAAAACAAAAGTCTTCACGCTTCATGTTCTTCAAATGAATACCAAGTCTTCAAGGTCACACCAATTTGTTCACTTTCAAAGTCTTCAGAAAGTCTTCAGAATATCAAAGTCTTCAGTTGAAGAACTTCATTTTAGGAAAGTCGACTTTCTCTGTAAATATCAAACTCCTCATAGACTTATAGACCTGTGTACACTCACAAACGCATTAGTCCCTTAACCTATAAGTCTTCAATACACCAAAATCACTAAGGGGCACTAGATGCACTTACAAGGCTGCTGATGAAAATGCTAGTTCTAGGGCTGATGACTCCATTCCAGCCGCTGAAGACATTGCCAGGGCATCCACTAGTGGTGCGCCTGAAGAAAATGAAGAAGTCAGGGCAACTGCATCAGTTGCGCCTCGGGAAATTCAAACAGATTCCTCAGCTCCTTCTGCGCCTAAACCAACTCCTACCCTTCCATCGGCATCAGATGTGAGGAAGACCAAGGCTGTAGAGAGAGCTGCAGTGAAGAAAAGTAAAGCATCATCTGCTTCATATTCTTCAGCTCCGATGAAAATGAAGCCTATGACCAGCTCACCTGGAAATCCAATTGATATTGTTCCGATTTCCACCACGCCATCAAAGGACCTTGTTCCTTTTGGTAAAGAATATGTGATCCCTAGCAGATCGATGAAGAAAATCATTAATTTGCCGTCGAGCAGATTGATGAAGAAATTGAAGTGGATCGATCCCTTGGCGCATGTTGCTTCCTCGCCAATGCCTCGGTTCATAGTGAAGAGGTGGCGTTGAAAAAGTGAAGATGAAGACATGGATATTGGATGCACTATGCTTGTGATGAATGATGACTTTTGGGAAAGTCAGCATCCCAATTCTCCACTCTTCACCCCAATAAAACAAATACCTCAGTCCCTGCACCAACCATTCAAATGGGCCTTGAAGAAACTCATCCTACCTTATGCATGCATGAAGAAATTCCAGCCACTAGTCTTTGAAGAAACTCTGCTGCTCATCCTTTGAACACATGATTGCCACTAAAGAGGAACCAGAAATTCCTCAGCCTGAAGAACCGGAGATTGCGATTCCTGAGGTTGTGATGCAACTCACTGACACTCCTCTGCCCAAGGATCCATTCTCAAAGAAGCAAAAGTTCAAGGCTGCAGATTTCTTCAACGAGCATGTGTACTTCACTGACTACAATCCCTATGATTCTGCTTGCATAAGGAAGAGGCGTTTTTGGACTGCTAGTCAAGCCAATTTCTATTCCTCGGTGCTATTTAACAAAGACAAAGTCTTGATCATGAACACATTCCTCACGTGGACATGGAATCTCTGCCGAGCTTGAGCGGTCATCGGTGTTCTTCACGATCTTTGGATTGCTGAATTCTGCTTGACATCTATGATTGGAATGAAGAACTCATTCTTCAATTCTATGCAATCTGCACATCACAGGAAATGCGAAGGCGTGAACTCATGGGTGCTGGGTGGATGTCGAAAATACTCACTACAAGGCACCAAACAAGCTGAATTGCCGTGCCCTCCCACTCGATCCTCCTTGAAGGTGCTCGTTGCATCTACAACGAACCTGAGCTTACAAATCATTACATGCAAGTGCTGATGAAGCTCTTGAAGCCAGGGCAGGCCCCTCGAACCAAATTCCTCGTCAAGGAATTACTATATGTGCCACGGACTGTCTATCGCATTCTGACGAAGACATTGAGTCCTATCAAAGGCCACGACTCAAATGATGAAGAAATCATTGGCATCATGAAGAATATGCTTTTCAATATCATTCATGGCGTTCCCGTCAACTTCCAAGATTTCTTCATGAGGACTCTGCCAAATATTGCTATGTCACCATTCGAGCTGAAGCCTTATGCACCATGGATTATGAGGTTCATCAGGACAAGGTCTTCACTCAATTACAAGGCTGATACTCTGAACCACGGCAGCTATTTGCCTCCAATTGAAGTCCTCAAATGGACATTTTCCTTAGTTGATGCCAAAGGCAAGGCAGCTACTGTGATAAATGAAGGCATTCGTCCATTGGATGGTCAATTTCACAAAGTTGCATCCTACCCCACCAATGATGACTCTGCCACACATGACTCTGCCGCCAACACCTCTGCCAAGCAAATTCCTCAAGCCACAGCACCCAGGGTGATGACTGATCGTGAGTTACTCCTCAGTCTTCATCAGAAAGTTGATCGCAATCATAAATGGGTCAAGCGTCAGTTTGGTTCAATTCTTCACAACATGACCTCCACACACAATGCAGTGAAGAAAAACCACTACTACCTCCATGAAACCTTGAACCGTACCTGGGCTATTCTATCTCATGTCTCTGTTGCAGAAGATCACGAGAGAATGGGTCTCAAGGAAGAATTTGGTAGTACGCACCTCCACCGAAGAAATTCAAGAAGGTCAAGGTTCCTTCCTTGGTGGCCAGCTCCTATTCTTCATCGCGACAACGATGAAAATGAAGACTTGGGCGACAACTGCAGCGAGGCCCTACTCGACAACCGACCCAAACAACGGCGGCGCTCCTCCATCAACTTGATATTCTTCAGGGGCGTTAGTCCTCAGTTTCGATCCTTTTGGTCATTCGATGACAAAGGGGGAGAAATCTGAGTTAGTCTTCAAGCGGGTCTATTATATGGGATTTTTTTCCTAAGTTACAACTCTCGCTCTTCTGAAACTTTTATTGGATTGAGTTGTAATCTTAAAACCGATGGTGCTCTGATACTTTTGATGCACTGTGCTCTGATACTTTTGATGTGTTATTTTACATGCTTGTTCCTCATTAATATTATTGCACGCATGCTGAATTTCTTCAAGCACCATATTTCATTATGCATTTAAAATTATTCATATTATATGTCAAATGCATGTATGAATTACAAGATATAGGGGGAGATCTCCATGATTCAACTCTTCAAGTGTGCATTGCTTCAAAAGCAAATTCCTCACTATGCACATCTTCAGGGGGAGTTCTTCTATATCTTGCAATCAAATTCCTCAATATCGGTACTTACACTTCATATGTTTATCCCGTTGAAAACTTAACCTATATTGTCATCAATCACGAAAAGGGGAGATTGTAAGTGCATCTAGTGCCCTTAGTGATTTTGGTGTATTGAAGACTTATAGGTTAAGGGACTAATGTGTTTATGAGCGTACATAGATCTATAAGTCTATGAGGAGTTTGATATTTACCGAGAAAGTCGACCCCTAAAAATAAATATCTCTGACTGAAGATTTTGGTATTCCTGAAGACTTTCATGAAGAATTTGAAAGTGAAGAAATTGGTGTGTCCGTGAAGACTTGATATTCATGCAAGGAATATGCAGCTTGAAGACTTTCATTTTCACAGTTTTGTTTTTCTCCTTCTTGAGTCATAGGAAACACCGTACTGTTAAAGGGGGTCGACAAAATACTAAGGAAAATTTTCCATGTGATGCTCAACTCAAAATCCTACACCTACCAATCCCTTGAGTGAAGCCATTGGAAATCTCATCTGATTCATCAATTTCTTGATATGAGAGATGAAGTTCTTACGGTATTTGAGAATTTATTACGGCGAGGAGTTAGGAATTCGCCGGTCTTGGATTGCCTACGATGAGAACATGATATACGAGGAATTTGAGAGTCAAAATTCCGACCATTCTTTGTGTTCTTGCGCTAGCTGTCCCAAAATATCTTATCCACCTAACGGTCATATCATCGAAGGGCATTTATGTCTTATCATGTCGGGCTGCTCCCTAGGCTATAAATATCCACCCCCTACAACCACTAGATGGTTGGCTACTCCGAGAGAAACTGACACTTGTCATTTGAGAGCAACCCATCCTCCGAGGACTTTGAGCGAAAATCACTGAGTGAGGAAAACCCAAACCCAAACACCTACAAACGCCAAAGTGATTGAGCATCATTGAAGAGATTGATCCTGCGTGGATCCGACACTTGTTACCTTTGAAGACTGTGCTTCTTCCAGACGGTTAGGCGTCATGGTCTAGAGCATCCAAGAGGAATTGTGGATCGCCGAGTGACCGAACTCTGTGAAGGTTTGGAAGTCGCTGAAGACTTACCACGAGTGATTGGGCGAGTGCATGTGACCTTAGTTCAAGGAGAATACGGTGAGGACTTGGTGTCCTGAGCTGCGTGCTCAGCGACTAGGTGTCCGGGACTGTGTGTCCTTGAGTTTAAATACTCAGCCGCTCCAACCAGGCATACAACTGAGACATCAGTTGGAACTGGTCTATCAAATCATTGTCTTCACCAACCTTACTGGTTCTATTTCCTCAACTCTTTCATTTCTTCATTACTGTGTTGAGTGATTGTTCATATCTGTGTTTGAAGACTTTGACTGAAGACTTTCTCAATTTCCTTAGTTCAATTTCTTCAGTCTGTTTGTCTTCATCTTGTGTTATCCTGTGTTTACGCTTTCTGTACTCTGTGTTTTCTTCATTTCATCATGATGACCATGTGTGTATACATCATGCTTACTTACGAGTACTTATTCATTGCAAGTAGTTCTTCGCTAAGGAATTTCCTCACCGGCAAATTCCTCAGTGAAGAATTCATAAAAATCGCCTATTCACCCCCCCTCTAGTCGATATAATGCACTTTCATACTTACATCAGCATTGGAGCACAGAGAATTCCCGCAAGATATTTTCCTCGAATCTGATCCCAATGGAGGAAGTCTTCTATTGTTTAACCTTATTTTCTAAAAGAGATGGGTAAGAAACATGTAGAAAATATGATCGAATGCTATAAAATTTCATGATGCGAGGATACGCTGCGCTTCTTAGAATGGAGTTGACATTCTTTTCTTTGGTGGAGCAGACTAGTTCTTTGGCCCTTTGGAATCTGCTTATTATCGATGGGAGTTGGGTTTCTCTGTCTTTGGAGCGGTATCTATGAAAAATGGAGTTGGTTTATTATCTCTGGCGTTTGGATCTTTTGCAAAGATCTGGTTTATAACCCTTGATTCTAACATAGCCGTCTTCCCTTGCATGCCTTATATAGAAGAATGGTGATTCAGGTTATAAAACATGCTACAACGAGAGATGGAATAGAGTCTTGAAGAATAGAAAGGCATCACATATTGACATGTATTCCCTCCATCAGGAAATAAATGGGCCGGGTCTAGGCGTATTCAGTTCTAGATACATCGGTTTATCCATTTCTGCGACATTTAATCCGGACGGAGGGAGTATGATGTAAGAGCTAGGGATACGATAGGACAACACGGTAAAAAACACTAAAAACCCACTCTGAGAACCAAAGTATTCAAACCCAGCGATATGAGATAGTACACTCATGCAGCTCAGGATGCAAAACTACCAGGCAGTTTTCCTTACAAAAATCAACATTGTGGCCTTTAATCATACATTTTGCTACAACTAAATTTAGATCAGATAAAGGTTGGATTCACGCCGATTAACAAAATATATGCTGATGTAAAAATATAGTGATATACAACAAGTACTTACATCTACATTGGAGCACAGAGAATTCCTGCAAGAGTCTTTCCTCATAAACGATACCATTGCAGAAATTCTTCTATCTGTTAAGTTTATTTTCTAAAAGTGTAGGATCGAAAGTATGTCTAGAGGGGGGGTGATTAGACTACTTGACAATATAAAAATTGTGCCTTTTGACAAAGACAAGTTTTTGGCAGATTCACAATAATGATCAAGTCAAGCATCACCCTACACATGCAATTCTAGAGTATAGGCAGCGGAAAGTAAATTGCACATGTAGTAAAGAGAGGTGGAGAAGATCAAACGCAATTTGAAGACACGGAGATTTTTCTCGTGGTTCCGATAGGTGGTGCTATCATCATTCTACGTTGATGGAGACTTCAACCCACGGAGGGTAGCAGCTGCGAGAGTCACGGAGGCTCCACCCACGAAGGGTCCACGAAGAAGCAACCTTGTCTATGCCATCATGGCCTCACGCCCACGGAGGGCTAGCCTTACTCGGGGTAGATCTTCACACAGTAGGCGATCTCCTTGCCCTTACAAACTTCTTGGTTCAACTCCACATCTCGTGGAGGCTCCCAAGCGACACCTAACCAATCTAGGAGGCACCACCCTCCAAAAGGTAATAGATGGTGTTGATGATGATGAACTCCTTGCTCTTGTGCTTCAAATGATAATCTCCCCAACACTCAACTCTCCTCACTGATTTGGCTGTGGTGGAAGAAAGGATTGAGTGGAAAGCAACTTGGGAAGGCTAGAGATCAAGCTTCATATGGTGGGAGTGGAGCAACTTGATCTCAACACAAGGGTAGGTAGTTTTCTTCTCAGAAATGTAAGGTAGGAGTGGTAGTTCTTTCTGATGGCTCTCTCACGAATGAAGAGGGGGTGGAGGGGTATTTATAGCCTCCACACAAAATCCAACCGTTACACATATTTGACCAATCTCGGTCAGACCGAAGTTGACAACTCGGTGAGACCGAAAGTTCAAATCATGTGAACGTTGGGATTTTCGGTGGGACCGAAAATACAAACTCGGCGAGTCCGATTCGTGTAAAGACAAGAGCTTGCCAATCTCGGTGGGACCGACTTCATCATCTCGGTGACACCGATTTGATGACAGAAGGTTACAGAAGCTTGGCAACTCAAGTTTCTCCTATGATCTATACAATTTCTCCCCCTTTGGCAACAAGTTACCAAAAAGTTCGAAAAGGCATAGAGCTAAGCGTCCTTTGGGGACTCTGTTGGCGGCTCTATGCAGGTTGATGTTGGAGTTGATATGGCAGCATCGGCGAAGACTTGGTGATGTCTGTCTTTGGAGGAGTAGTCCTTTGGAGCTGGGCTGGAGCAATGATGGAGCTGTGGGAGTCTTTGAAGCTGTAGTCTGGTGTCGATCCTTTGGAATAGCGGTGATCGGGTCTGTGGGAAGCGGGGCGATCTGTTGATAAGCATCTGGACTAGGTCATCCTGCATCTCACGCATAAGCTCTTCCTTCTCCTCTTTGCTTCCTCAATATCTGCCTCAAGCTTGTTGTGATTACTTGCACTTGATCGACTTCACATCAGGCGTGGATTTTGTCTTCAACAATCCTCTCTAGGCTCTCTGAGGCTGTACAATCTTGGCGAGGCGTTGCTCAATCCTTTGGGTAGCTTCAAGGAGCTGCTCTCCAACACTCTTTGGTTTAGCTGCTGCTCTTTCTTTGCTTCCTTGTCGACTTTGGCTTTCTTGGCAGCTTCAATCTTTGCTTGACCTTCAACCGATGTTGGATCCTCCTCATCCATCACAACAACATTATCCTCATGCTCAGGCTGTAGTGGTAAGTGTTCTCTATCCAACAAGAATGTGCCCGTGCCAAACTTGGCATTGATAAGCATCTGAATATGCGGGGCAAATCGACACGACCTTTTCTGGTCAGCTGCAGTCCTCTTGATGGTTTCAACAATCAAGTCCATCACCTTGAAAGGTGCTCTCTCATCAAGTATATGCAGCATGTTGATAGAGTACCCTCTGATCATGCGATGATCTCCAGACTTGGGCATCAAGGTATGCCTCAGAATAGTGTTGGTGGTAGGTAGACCTACCTGGAGATAGTACACTGAGCCGAGCTTCCATATTGCCAAATCTTTAGCTGGAACCTCTTTGTACATATTCTTCATGGATTCATGGTTCTTCTTTGGAATACCATAAACATCAACATCATCCTCTCTTGGCACTGGAGCATGCAGAAGTTCTGCCCATTCTTCTACATTTGAAGAGAATCTTTGGCCTTCAGTCATCCACGTGATCTTTCCATCAGGATAGAAATGAGCTGTGGCATATAATTGCATAATCATCTCATCATTCCAAGCTGGTCGACTTGACCTACAAAGTCGCAACACCACATGCGGTGAAGCTCTCATGCACATGTGGAAAGAAGTCTCTGTGCTCTTCTCTGTCAATGTATTTCGATCAACATATCTTGTATGCGCCACTATGGGCTTCTTGTCCATCAGCCGATCTCATAGAAGTCCTGCTTTGCTCTCACGGTGTGAAATCTGGGATCAACAGCAGTTCTTCTCCTCACGGCATATGGGTGATTGTCTCCATAGCACGAGACCTCTATCTTTCCTTTCCTTCATGTTTTCGGCTTGAGGATGAGCATCATTGTGAAGTGGCAGTTTTGGGCGAAGTTTCACAAAGCTGGTCCTTCATCATCGACACTGTTGGTGGCACATCATCTTTGTTCTTTTACGATCTTTGGAATGTTCTGACTGTTTTCTTGGGCTTGGCGGCAGGCTTTCTTTGGAGCTGCCTTGGCTGGAAGCAGATGGCTTGGGCTTTGAAGTGGCTCCGGCCCTAATGGCATCACCCATGAGCTTAGGCCACGAGGAGGCTGGGGTGCTTCCTCATCCTCGTCTTCCTCTCTTTGCATCATCATGCACTAACCTCTTCCTCTTGGAAGTTTTCTTCACTTTGCTCGTAGCTTCTTCCAAATTCAGCTTCTTAGCTACGATTGGACTGCTTGACTTTTGGTGCCCTTCTTGGTTTCTTGACCTTGTGGCTCTTTGGCAACAACTTTCCTCTTGGGCTTTGAGGTGACCTCTTCCTCAACAACAAAATCTGAGTCTTCCTCATCGAGTTTCTCTTCTTTTTGTACAGGTGGCTGCAGGAGGCAAACCACTTGGTGTACTCCTCTCACCATCATCGATGAGCTTCTTTGGGTTCGGGACTAGTGCTGCCTCTGGAATATCTGCTATAGGTGACTCGACCTGTTACGGCTGTCCTTTGGTATCGACATGGTGACAACTTTGTGAATAGATAAGGTGTAGGCGAGTAGAAGAGTTATCACAAAGCTGCGAAGATTTTGCAAACAAATGAGTTCAAATTTCAGTATTAGGTTTTCACGAGAAGACATTTGGTCGGACCGAGTTTAAAATTCGGTGAATCCGAAGTGTTCAAGCGAAGCATTCACACCACTTTCGGTTGGACGAAGTGGGTTTGATCTGCCGAAAACACTAGGGTTTCACAGAATCGACATTTCGGTCACACCGATTTGCACACTTCGGTTGGACGAAAGGTGCGATCAATGGCGAGAGGCCAAATCGGTCTTACCGAAAATCTAAAATCGGTCTCACCGAGATATTGTTCGTGAAACCTAACCTAAAACTTTTACTCGAATCTCGTTCAAAGAACTAATCTAGTGTTAGGGAAGATTTCAATCGTGGCAAGATTATAGGCAAACCAAGCGTGCATTGAATCGGAGATGGGAGCACGAGTGGGACGAAACTCACCCTAACTTGGTGGAGTTCCTCTCTGGCAATGGCCGGAGAAGATGTCCGTTGGCGGCGGAGACTGCGGCGAGGCGCCTGAGCGGCAGCGGAGGCGATCCGGAGACCAAGCGGCGGCGGCAAAAGTGCGAGGCGCTAAGCGTTTGAAGTAGAAATCAGCGCGGCCCTCGGAGTATATATACCCCTTTCTTTGTCGGTGGGACGAGTTGTAAAACTTCGGTGGCACGAGATGAATAACTGCTAAGCGATTATACACTTGATCACGCCGAAATTCACAACTTCGGTTTCACGAGGTGAAAACCTAGATCAATCTAAATGTTTTCGGTTTGACCGAATTTGAGTGAGTTAGTCGGCCGAAATCACTTAGAAGGTTTTGGAAGTTAGCCCTTGTCGGATCGGTGGCTCCGAGTGCTCCTCACTCGGAGGGTCCGAAAATGACTTGTTCAAAGTTTGTGATGTAAGCATAAATAGAATTTGAGACAAGAAAGCATAGATAGCTAGGGGAGGTACTTAGGCATTCTTGTTCATCCATTTGGTCAGAAAAATCAAAAAGACCAAAACAACAAATGGATGTCCTCGAATGGATAAAATCATGCATCCAACATGCTCACACAATAAGATAGCAAATGAAATATGTGTCAAACATGCACAATCAAAACTCTAGCTACTAACACACAATTTGTCGATGACTAGGTCATCTTTATATGAGTATATTGACTTAGGAGCCAAATGAGAACATTTGATCATAGGTCATACTCATCGTTTAAGCACAAGTGGGGTTACCACTTTTACATAAAGCATTGATGTGTTCACATCATTTGAAGATGCTTTAGCTCAATTCTTTAGAGCAAAGCTCCCCCTAGATGTGAGAACCCCTTTTAAAGGGTCAAACTAACCTTGGGTTGTCGTAGAAGACTTCATGTAGATGTTGAAGATGTGGATGCTCAATGTTGATGAAGGTCATCAAGAGTTGGGAGCAATCCTTTGGATTTGGGCACTTCCAATACCTACATGGGTTAGTCCCACAAGGAACAAACAAGGATATCCATGGACATAGATTGAAGTACACAATAGATGATGTCCATGAAAGCAATGATTACCTTGTCCCTTGACTTACCAACAAGAGGGTTTGTGACTCCATGAACTAGTGCACAATGTGGAAGTTGATTGCACAAGTTTTTGCCAAAATGAATGTGAGTGAAGTATGTTGGCGGAGTCACCCTCAAGAACTCTCTAGTTCTTCTTCTTGGGACCCACATCATCTTGATGGGAATCCTTGGGGTTGTAGTTGAGCTTGCGAAGTAGAACTTGGCGTTTCCTTGGGAACCCACTTGACCATGGCTTTAGGTGCTTCAATAAATGCATCAATCTCCTCTTGAAGCTTGTCCCTGCCTTTTAGCTTGTGGTCTTGTGGTGGAAGGTCATCTTGTGCTTGTTCCTCATTGGAAGAACTAGGATCGTACTTCTCCTTTTGAGAAACAAACTTTGGAGTGGGATATTGACCTTCTTCCCATTCAACACCCTCGGCGTTGAACTTTCGCTCAAAACCAATTCCTTGATTCTTCCGGTGCCTTCCTTGCTTGCGAACAATTTCCTCAAAGTTCTTGCTTCCGCAAGGCTCTTGTAGACACCTTTCTCTATAATCCCTTTCAATAAACTATTTTCTTGCTCAAGTGTAACTTGGCTTGAAACATTGTTAGTGGAATCAAGAGAACTACTAGAAGCAACAATATTGGATTTAGCATGATTATTGTTACTACTAGATGAAGAATTTTTCTTATGCTTGTCATGCTTAGTTTTAATAGGTGGCAAGAAATTAGACAAGAGAAGTCGTTTGGCAAGATATGAAGAACTCTTCTTTGAAGATCGTCATTGATTGCTTTTAGAAACTCATGTTCTTGCTCTAGATTGAGCTTCTCGAGCGTAGCTTCTCATGAGATCTTAGGAGCTCTCTATGATCTTCTTGAGTTGTTTCATGAGCTAACTTAAGAGTGTTTAGTTCTTTAGTTAGACGCTCAATCTCCTTCATAGCATTGTCATTCGACTCTTCTCGACTATAAAGACTACTAGCATGTTCATCATTACTAGGCTCACTAGATTTATCATGTAAGAGCTCATCTTCACCAAGCAAGTCATCCTCATCACTATCAAAGTCAATGAATTCAGGGTGTGATACCTTGGGGCCTTTAGCCATGAAGCATCTTCCAATTCCCTCATTTGGTGAATCAAATAAGTCGTAGTAGTTGGAGTTGGAGGACACGAGAGCAAGACCGGCAACACCTTCATCTTGACTGTAGTCGGAGTTGGAGTGATAGCTTCTCTCGGATTGATTGTCCGGTCGGGCCGGAGACCCATTCACCTACATGAGCTTGATGTTTTCTTCTTGTGTAGCTCCTTGATGACTTAATCTCCTCTCCTAAAGCCTTGAAGACTTTGGAATTGTCGACTTCCATAATCACAACACAGCGATACTTGCCAAGACAACAACCATATCAAGATCACAAAGCATTGAGGTCGACATGAGGTTGTATCCTAAGGACTCAACAAGCATGACTTTGTCCATGTGTTTATCCTTAGAGATTGCAACCTTACCAAGACCCAATACGACTTTTGCCTTTGTCGGCCAAAGATGATATGCTTGAGATGTGAGCGGTGATAAAGGGCATCCATCAATAGATTCTTGTCACGATCATGTGATTCGTACATCCACTATCGAGGACCCACTCGGTAGTTTTGGGTTGATCATCCTGCGAGATGAATTAGTGTAACTTACAATCTCATATGCTTCATCGGTGAAGAATATGATATCAATTTCATTAGATGAATTTCATCAGCGATACAGAATATAGCGATATGAGGGCGTGTGAAATGAAGGTTCATTTCATCATGATTACGCTGCGTCCTTCGGCAACTTTGTCGAGTCCCGACAAATTCTTGAGCGTTAAAGCAATGCAGGAACTGACCTACTAGAAGAGATTAGTTCTTTTCTTCACCCCATCTGAAGAAGGGTGGCAAAGATTCATCTGCGAGAGCTGTCTGAGAATGGTGGCATAGAGGCAAACCATTTCGTTTCACATAGAGGGGTTAGGGTAAGCATATGAATAAGCGAGAGAAATTCTTGAGGACTTATGAACATAATGGTTTGAAGAATAATGCACATATTCATAGCCCTTAGCTCTACCGTGCGAGAGCGAGTTGTTGTACGATGATAATCATATGAGGACTTTGATCCTTTTGAGAATTTGATCCATGTGAGAATTTGGTCCGTATGAGGACTTGGATCCATATGAAGAATTTGGTCCATATGAAGAATTTGATCAGGGTTTCTGTTCTTCACGGTGGTGTCAGGAGGACACTCACGAAGACATTCAACACTTCTTGGGAACCCATATTTTCTTCATAGGAGAACCATTCCTGCTGATTAGTGCCAACATATCTAGCAAATACTTCACCATTCGATTTTTGAACAGTTTATAGTTGGAGTCAAATGACTCATCGGAAGGAGGAGGATTCACATGTAAAGCCAGATAAGTTAGATGGATCAAGCTGGAGGTCCTTTGCGCAACCCATGAGGTTTTGGGTCTTTCGGGCTTCAATATGTTCCATCGGCATTAAGTTTCCTCTCAGGCGACACCCTCATTCCTAGGGTTTGTTGAGGATCGCTTTTAAGCACATCACAAAGTCCGATGCCCATTGAGGCTTTTGTATATGCTGTCATGTACAATTCCTTCAGCCTGCATTGTCGTTGATACTTGCATTGTCCTCGGATGAGGAATTAGTGATAGCGGATGAAGAAGAATTTAGCAGTTGAAGCATTTGAACATTGGTGAAGAATTAGCAAATTCACGTTCAATGCACTTTAAGCATGGAGAACAAATTCTTCTGAGAAGCGCTGATTTGTTGAGCTAGTAATGAATCGCGCTCATACTGAAGATCTTCATAACACACTCTTAGATTTTCAAGATCTTCCTTTCTTTGAAGAGATTCAGAAGAAAGCTTCTCGTGATATTGCTTTCCTTGAAGAAATTCATAAGAAAGTTTCTCATGATCGAGATAAGAGAGTGTTATGATGACTTTGAAGGTTATCAAACCTAGACTAAAGTCTCACGAAGATTTCGGTCGGGGCTTTAGTCGATCCATTTCTTCACCCAACATATCATCACTTTTGTCTAGCATGTTTGAACCTTTTCAAAAGCCCGTTGCTGTTTCTGACAATCTTAGCAAGTTTAGAGTGCTGGGCTTGAGATCCTCATCGATTCATTTTCACTAGATTGAGGAGTTGTATTTGAGTACCTTTGCACCTTTCGCCATGAAGCAATAGGTGGGGCGTAGCCATCATTATCTTCGGGCTTGTCGGTTGGGTCGAGTTTCTTGATGTTGAAGATGGACTTCTTGTGGCGATGTGAAGGCGGACTTCGCACCCATTCGGATTCTTGGACGCCTCCTCTTCCTCATTTTCCTCAGACTCACTTGAGTCCATTTCCTTGCCAATGATGCCCGACCTTCTTAGCTACTCTTCTTGTGAGATGAAGACTTGAGGATTTTGATGATGAAGATTTTGATGATTTCTTCCTCTTATCATCGAGCCTGTAATCCTTGTATTTGTTCTTCTTCATTTCCTTTTCCACTAAGGACAATCTTGAATATAGTGACCAGGTTTCTTGCATTTGTGGCACAGTCTTCTCTTATAGTCCTTTGGATGAGGAATCACTTGCTTCTTGAGGATTTTCCAGCGACCACGTCTTGAGAACTTCGGAATTTCTTCACGGCGATTGCTAGCTCTGGCTCAATTCTTGAGGATCACCAAGGCTACTGCGAGAATCCTCACATTGTCGAGACACAGCCTTGGCCTTGGAGGCACGTGGTTTGCCATAGCTTCGAAACATAGAGATCTCTCTTTTACCAATTTGGAACTCGTGAGTATTTAGCCTTTTGAGGATATCGGCGGGATCAAGAGACTTGTAGTCGACCGCGTTCTTGTATCATCGGTCCGGAGTATCAAATGAGAATCAGCGACCTCAACGGTTTCTTCACCACCTCATGAGTCGGTGATGTCGATGGCACGGGGCTTGAAGCTCATTTTAGATGTCGGTGAGGCGATCAAGGTTTGTTGGACATTTTCATTGTCGAGTCTTTTGAAGCGGTTGAAGAGATTCGAAGAACATCAACTCAAGAGTCACGCTGAGTTGAGACTCCTTCATTCACTTTGGACAGCCTATCCGAGATAAGCAGCGGTTTCCAAAGCACTCACTCTTCAATCTGTCCTTTACTCGAGATGACCACATATGATATTCTTGGCTTGAAATCGAGTTGCTTGAATCTCTTCACATCGGTAGCGTTAGAGAGGGTGAGACGGAGAGGAACACCATTTTCACAACATACGAGAGATCGTTGTCAATTGCCTCAAGATGCATTAGCATCTTGTTCTTCGATAAAGGGTACTAGTCCCATCAAAGGTAGGACACCACGAGACCTTGATCATACGTAGTCGACATAACTAAAACTCGGTGGTTAAACCAAAATCACAGAACAAAGTACCTTGCTCGATACCAATTGAGTCGTTATATCGACTAGAGGGGGTGAATAGGCGATTTTTATGAATTCTTCAGAGAATTTCTTGGTGAAAATTCCTTAGCGAAAGAACTTCTTGATGGAATAAGTACTCGATAAGCATACTAGAATACAAGCATGGTCATCATGATGAAATGAAGACTAACGAACGCGAGCGTAATCACGGGATAACACAAGATGAAGACAAAGCGGTGAAGAAATTGGCGAGGAAATTGAGAAAGTCTTGATCAAAGTCTTCAAACAGAGATATGAACAAACACTCAACACGATAATGAGAAATGAAAGGGTTGAGAAATAGAACCATTAGTTGGTGAAGACAATGATTTGGTAAACCAGTTCAGCTGCATCTCGGTTGTATGCAGTTGGGCGGTGATATTTAAACTTCGAGACCGCGATCCGGACACCCGATCCTTGAGCACGACTCGGGACACCCGATCCTCACCGTATTCTCCTTGAACTAAGGTCCGCGTAGACCTCGTCCAATCACTCATGGTAAGTCTTGGTGACTTCCAAACCTTCCAGATTTCACTCAAAATCCACAATTCCTCTTGGATGCTCTAGACCATGATGCCTAACCGTGCGGAAAAGCCAGATCTTCAAAGGTAACAAGCATCGGATCCCATGAGTTAATTTCTTGATGATGTTCAATCACTTTGGGTTTGTGGGGGTTTGGTTTGGGTTTTCCTCACTTGATGATTTTCGCTCAAAGTCCTCGGAGGATGGGTTGCTCTCAAATGACAAGTGTCAAGTTCTCTCGGGCAGCCAACCAGCTAGTGGTTCTGGGGCGTATTTATAGCCTAGGGAGCAGCCGACATGATAAGACATAAATGCCCTTCAATGATATGACCGTTAGGTGGATAAGATATTTTGGGACAGGTGGCCTTGACAAATAGCGGTTGGAAATGACTCTCAAATTCCTCGGGGCTATCATGTTCCTCACTTTGTAGGCAATTATTTGGCGAATTCCTAACTCCTCGTCGAGAACAAATTCATCGTGACGGAAGAACTTGTCTCACATCCTTTGAAGAAAGTGGTAGGCTGTATGAGATTTCAAAGGCTTCACTCGAAGGAATTGGTAGGTGTAGGATTTTGAGTTGAGCATCACATGGAAATTTTTCCTTAGTATTTCCTCGACCCCTTTAGCGATGCGGTGTTTCCTATGACTCAAGAAAGAAAATGAAACTACGAAAACAAAAGTCTTCACGCTTCATGTTCTTCAAATGAATACCAAGTCTTCAAGGTCACACCAATTTGTTCACTTTCAAAGTCTTGAGAAAGTCTTGAGAATATCAAAGTCTTGATTGAAGAACTTCATTTTGAAATTCGACTTTCTCTGTAAATATCAAACTCCTCATAGACTTATAGACACATGTACACTCACAAGCATTAGTCCCTTAACCTATAAGTCTTCAATACACCAAAATCACTAAGGGGCACTAGATGCACTTACAAGGCTCTTGAGAAAATGCTAGTTCTAGGGTGATGACTCCATTCAGCGGCCAGAAGACATTGCGGGGCATCCACTAGTGGTGCTTGAAGAAAATGAAGAAATCGGAACAATTGCATCGTTGCGCCTCGAAATTCAAGCAATTCTCGGCTCACCTGCGCCTAAACCAACTACCCTTCCGCCGGCATCGAGATGTGAGAAGACCAAAGGCTGTAGAGAGCTGCGGTGAAAAAAAGTAAAGCATCATGCTTCATATTCTTCGATGAAAATGAAGCCTATGACCAGCTCACTGGAAATCAATTGATATTGATTTCCTGCGCCATCAAAGACCTTGTTCCTTTTGGTAAAGAATATGTGATCCCTAGCGGATCGATGAAGAAAATCATTCATTTGCCGTCGGAAGCAGATTGATGAAGAAATTGAAGTGGATCACGATCCCAGCGCATATTTGCTTCTCGCCAATGCCTCGGTTCATAGGCGAAGAGGCTGGCGTTGAAAAAGTGAAGATGAAGACATGGATATTGGATGCACTATGCTTGTGATGAATGATGACTTTTGGGAAAGTCGGCATCCCAATTCTCCACTCTTCACCCCAATAAAACAAATACCTCAGTCCCTGCACCAACCATTCAAATGGGCCTTTGAAGAAACTCATCCTACCTTATGCATGCATGAAGAAATTCCAGCCACTAGTCTTTGAAGAAACTCTTCTGCTGCTCATCCTTTGAACACATGATGCCACTAAAGAGGAACGAGAAATTCCTCGGCTGAAGAGCAGGAATTGCGATTCACGAGGTTGTGATGCAACTCACTTGACACTCCTACCTTGAGATCCATTCTCAAAAGAAGCAAAGTTCAAGGCTGCGATTTCTTCAGCGAGCATGTGTACTTCAGCTACAATCCCTATGATTACCTTGCATAAGGAAGGGCGTTTTGGACTGCTAGTCAAGCCAATTTCTATTCCTCGGTGCTATTTAACAAAGACAAAGTCTTGATCATGAACACATTCCTCACGTGGACATGGAATCTCTGCGAACCGAGCGATCATCGGTGTTCTTCACGATCTTTGGATTGCTGAATTCTGCTTGACATCTATGATTGGAATGAAGAACTCATTCTTCAATTCTATGCAATCTTTGCACATCACGGGAAATTCGAAGGCGTGAACTCATGGGTGCTGGACTGGATGTCGAGAAAATACTCACTACAAGGCACAAGGCAAGATTGCCGTGCCCTCCCTCGATCCTCCTTGAAGGTGCTCGTTGCATCTACAAGCGAACTGAGCTTACAAATCATTACATGCAAGTCTTGATGAAGCTCTTGAAGCGAGCGGGCCCCTCGAACCAAATTCCTCGTCAAGGAATTACTATATGTGCGAATTTGTCTATCGCATTACAGCGAAGACATTGAGTCCTATCAAAGCCCACGACTCAAATGATGAAGAAATCATTGGCATCATGAAGAATATGCTTTTCAATATCATTCATGGCGTTCCGTCAACTTCAAGATTTCTTCATGAGGACTCTGCCAAATATTGCTATGTCACCATTAGAGCTGAAGCCTTATGCACCATGGATTATGAGGTTCATCGGGACAAGGTCTTCACTCAATTACAAAGGCGATACTGAACCACGGCAGCTATTTGCCTCCAATTGAAGTCCTCAAATGGACATTTTCCTTAGTTGATGCCAAAGGCAAGGCAGCTCTTGTGATAAATGAAGGCATTCGTCCATTGGATGGTCAATTTCACAAAGTTGCATCCTACCCCACCAATGATGACTCACCACACATGACTCTGCCATACACACCTCTGCCAAGCAAATTCCTCAAGCCCACGGCACCGGTGATGGTGATCGTGAGTTACTCCTCGGTCTTCATCGAAAGTTGATCGCAATCATAAATGGGTCAGCGTCGGTTTGGTTCAATTCTTCACAACATGACCTCCACACACAATGCGGTGAAGAAAAACCACTACTACCTCCATGAAACCTTGAACCGTGCACAGGCTATTCTATCTCATGTCTCTGGTGAGAAGATCCGAAGAATGGGTCTCAAGGAAGAATTTGGTGATGCGCACCTCCACGAAGAAATTCAAGAAGGTCAAGGTTCCTTCCTTGGTGGCAGCTCCTATTCTTCATCAGCGACAGATGAAAATGAAGACTTGGGCGACCTTTGCAGCGGGCCTACTCGACAACCGACCCAAACAACAGGCGCTCCTCCATCAACTTGATATTCTTGAGCGTTAGTCCTCGATTCGATCCTTTTGGTCATTCGATGACAAGGGGAGAAATCTGAGTTAGTCTTCAAGCGGGTCTATTATATGGGATTTTTTCCTAAGTTACAACTCTCGCTCTTAAAACTTTTATTGGATTGAGTTGTAATCTTAAAACCGATGGTGCTCGATACTTTTGATGCCTTTGTGCTCAATACTTTTGATGTGTTATTTTACATGCTTGTTCCTCATTAATATTATTACGCATCTGAATTTCTTCAAGCACCATATTTCATTATGCATTTAAAATTATTCATATTATATGTCAAATGCATGTATGAATTACAAGATATAGGGGAGATCTCCATGATTCAACTCTTCAAGTGTGCATTGCTTCAAAAGCAAATTCCTCACTATGCACATCTTGAGTTCTTCTATATCTTGCAATCAAATCCTCAATATCGGTACTTACACTTCATATGTTTATCGTTGAAAACTTAACCTATATTGTCATCAATCACCGAAAGGAGATTGTAAGTGCATCTAGTGCCCTTAGTGATTTTGGTGTATTGAAGACTTATAGGTTAAGGGACTAATGTGTTTATGGCGTACATAGATCTATAAGTCTATGGAGTTTGATATTTCTGAGAAAGTCGACCCTAAAATAAATATCTCATTGAAGATTTTGGTATTCTGAAGACTTTCATGAAGAATTTGAAAGTGAAGAAATTGGTGTGTCATGAAGACTTGATATTCATGCAAGGAATATGCAGCTTGAAGACTTTCATTTTCACAGTTTTGTTTTCTCCTTCTTGAGTCATAGGAAACACGTCTTTGTTAAAGAAGTGGACAAAATACTAAGGAAAATTTTCCATGTGATGCTCAACTCAAATCCTACACCTACCAATCCCTTGAGTGAAGCCATTGGAAATCTCATCTGATTCATCAATTTCTTGATATGAGAGATGAAGTTCTTACAGTACATTGAGAATTTATTCTGCGAGAGTTAAAATTCGCAGTCTTGGATTGCCTACGATGAGAACATGATATACGAGAATTTGAGTCAAAATTCCGACCATTCTTGTGTTCTTGCGCTAGCTGTCCCAAAATATCTTATCCACCTAACGGTCATATCATGAAGGGCATTTATGTCTTATCATGTGGGCTGCTCCCTAGGCTATAAATATCCACCCCTACAACCACTAGATGGTTGGCTCCGGAAGAGCTGACACTTGTCATTTGAGAACCCATCCTCAGGGACTTTGGCGAAAATCCAGGTGAGGAAAACCCAAACCCAAACACCTACAAGCGCCAAGTGATTGAGCATCATTGAAGATTGATCTGCGTGGATCCGACACTTGTTACCTTTGAAGTGTGCTTCTTCCAGACGGTTAGGCGTCATGGTCTAGAGCATCAAGAGGAATTGTGGATCGCCGAGTGACCGAACTCTGTGAAGGTTTGGAAATCGCTGAAGACTTACCACGAGTGATTGGGCGAGTGCATGTGACCTTAGTTCAAGGAGAATCTGGTGAGACTTGGTGTCTGACTGCGTGCTCAGCGACTAGGTGTCCGGGCTGTGTGTCCTTGAGTTTAAATACTCGGCCCGCTCCAACCGGGCATACAATGAGACATCGGTTGGAACTGGTCTATCAAATCATTGTCTTCACCAACCTTCTGGTTCTATTTCCTCAACTCTTTCATTTCTTCATTCTTGTGTTGAGTGATTGTTCATATCTGTGTTTGAAGACTTTGGTGAAGACTTTCTCAATTTCCTTAGTTCAATTTCTTGATCTGTTTGTCTTCATCTTGTGTTATCTGTGTTTTACGCTTTGTACTCTGTGTTTCTTCATTTCATCATGATGACCATGTGTGTATACATCATGCTTACCAGTACTTATTCAGCTGCAAGTAGTTCTTCGCTAAGGAATTTCCTCACGGCAAATTCCTCGATGAAGAATTCATAAAATACCTATTCACCCCCTCTAGTCGATATAATGCACTTTCATACTTACATCGACATTGGAGCGAGAATTCCATAAGATATTTTCCTCGAATCTGATCCCAATGGAGGAGTCTTCTATTGTTTAACCTTATTTTCTAAAGAGATGGGTAAGAAACATGTAGAAAATATGATCGAGAATGCTATAAAATTTCATGATCTTGAGGATCGCTGCGCTTCTTAGAATGGAGTTGACATTCTTTCTTGAATGGGCAGACTAGTTCTTTGTACTTGGAATCTTGCTTATTATCGATTGGGAGTTGGGTTTCTCTGTCTTTGGAAGCGGTATCTATGAAAAATGGGTTGGTTTATTATCTCTGGCGTTTGGATCTTTGCAAAGATCTGGTTTTATAACCCTTGATTCTAACATAGCCGTCTTCCTTGCATGCCTTATATAGAATGGTGATTAGGTTATAAAACATGCTCTGTGAGATGGAATAGTCTTGAAGAATAAGGCATCACATATTGACATGTATTCCTCCATCCAGGAAATAAATGGGCCGGGTCTGGCGTATTCGATTCTAGATACATCGGTTTATCCATTTCTCGACATTTCGAGACGGAGGAGTATGATGTAAATAGGGATACGATAGAATGACAAGTAAAAACACTAAAACCCTCTGAGAACCAAAGTATTCAAACCTTGATATGAGATAGTACACTCTCATGCAGCTCGGGATGCAAAACTACCGAAAGAGTTTTCATACAAAATCAACATTGTGGCCTTTAATCATACATTTTGCTACTAAATTTAGATCGAGATAAAGGTTGGATTCACTTCGATTAACAAAATATATCACGATGTAAAAATATAGTGATATACAACAAGTACTTACATCTACATTGGAGCCTGAGAGAATTCCTGCAAGAGTCTTTCCTCATAGCGATACCATTGAGAAATTCTTCTATCTGTTAAGTTTATTTTCTAAAATTGTAGGATCGAAAGTATGTCTAGAGGGGGGTGATTAGACTACTTGACAATATAAAATTGTGCCTTTGACAAAGACAAGTTTTGGCGATTCACAATAATGATCAAGTCAAGCATCACCCTACACATGCAATTCTAGAGTATAGGCAGCGGAAAGTAAATTGCACATGTAGTAAAGAGGTGGAGAAGATCAAGCGCAATTTGAAGACACGGAGATTTTTCTCGTGGTTCGATAGGTGGTGCTATCATCATTCTCGTTGATGGAGACTTCAACCCACGGAGAATGCTTGAGCTGCGAGAGTCACGGAGGCTCCACCCACGAAGGGTCCACGAAGAAACAACCTTGTCTATGCCATCATAGCTCATACGGAGGCTAGCCTTACTCGGTGAATCTTCACAAGTAAGCGATCTCCTTCCCTTACAAACTTCTTGGTTCAACTCCATCTCGTGGGCTCCCAAGCGACACCTAACCAATCTAGGAGGCACCACCCTCCAAAAGGTAATAGATGGTGTTGATGGATGAACTCCTTGCTCTTGTGCTTCAATGATAATCTCCCAACACTCAACTCTCCTCACTGTTGGGCTGTGGTGGAAGAAAGGATTGAGTGGAAAGCAACTTGAGGCTAGAGATCAAGCTTCATATGGTGGGAGTGAACAACTTGATCTCAACACAAGGGTAGGTAGTTTCTTCTCGAGAAATGTAAGGTAGGAGTGGTAGTTCTTTACGATGGCTCTCTCACGAATGAAGAGGGGGTGGAGGGGTATTATAGCCTCCACACAAAATCAACCGTTACATATTTGACCAATCTCGGTCGGGACCAGAAGTTGACCTTTCGGTGGACGAAAGTTCAAATCATGTGAGCGTTGGGATTTCGGTGGGACGAAATACAAACTCAATGAGTCCGATTCATTAAAGACAAGAGCTTGCCAATCTCGGTGGGACCGACTTCATCATCTGGTGACACCGATTTGATAATGAAAGATTCTGAAGCAGCAACTCAAGTTTCTCTATGATCTATACAATTTCTCCCCTTGGCAACAAGTTACAAAAAGTTGAAAAGGCATAGAGCTAAGCGTCCTTTGGGGACTCTGCTGGCGGCTCTGTGCAGGTTGATGTTGGAGTTGATATGGCAGCATCGGCGAACTTGGTGATGTCTGTCTTTGGAGGAGTGGTCCTTGGAGCTGGAGCTGGAGCAAGCTGATGGAGCTGTGGGAGTCTTGGTTGTAGTCTGGTGTCGATCCTTTGGAATAGCAGTTGATCGAGGGTCTGTGGGCAGGAGCGATCTGATGATAAGCATCTGGACTAGTCATCCTGCATCTCACATAAGCTCTTCCTTCTCCTCTTTGCTTCCTCAATATCTGCCTCAAGCTTGTTGTGATTACTTGCACTTGATCGACTTCACATCGGGCGTGGATTTGTCTTCAACAATCCTCTCTAGGCTCTCTGAGGCCCAATCTTGGTTGCTCAATCCTTTGGGTAGCTTCAAGGAGCTCTCCAACACTCTTTGGTTTAGGCTGCTTTGCTGTCTTCCTTGTCGACTTGGCTTTCTTGGCAGCTTCAATCTTTGCTTGACCTTCAACGATGTTGGATCCTCCTCATCCATCACAACAACATTATCCTCATGCTCGGGCTGTAGTGGTAAGTGTTCTCTATCCAACAAGAATGTGCCCGTGCCAAACTTGGCATTGATAAGCATCTGAATATGCAGAGGCAAATCGACCGACCTTTTACGTCAATTGCGGTCCTCTTGATGGTTTCAACAATCAAGTCCATCACCTTGAAAGGTGCTCTCTCATCAAGTATATGCAGCATGTTGATAGAGTACCCTCGATCATCGATGATCTCGGACTTGGGCATCAGGTATGCCTCGAGAATAGTGTTGGTGGTAGGTAGACCTACACGGAGATAATACTTGAGCGAGCTTCCATATTGCCAAATCTTTAGTGGAACCTCTTTGTACATATTCTTCATGGATTCATGGTTCTTCTTTGGAATACCATAAACATCAACATCATCCTCTCTTGCCTTTGGAGCATCGAAGTTCGCCCATTCTTCTACATTTGAAGAGAATCTTTGGCCTTGATCATCCGTGATCTTTCCATCGGGATAGAAATGAGTGTGGCATATAATTGCATAATCATCTCATCATTCCAAGCTGGTCAACTTGACCTACAAAATCGCAACACCACATGCGGTGAAGCTCTCATGCACATGTGGAAAAAGTCTCTGTGCTCTTTCTTTGTCAATGTATTTCCAGTCAACATATCTTGTATACGCCACTATGGGCTTCTTGTCCATCAGCCGCATCTCATAAGTCCTGCTGCTCTCACGGTGTGAAATCTGGGATCAGGAGTTCTTCTCCTCCACGGATATGGGTCGATTGTCTCCATAGCTTTGAGACCTCTATCTTTCCTTTCCTTCATGTTTTCGCTTGAGGATGAGCATCATTGTGAAGTGGCAGTTTTGGGCGAAGTTTAATAAGCTGGTCCTTCATCATCGACTACAGTGGTGGCACATCATCTTTGTTCTTTTACGATCTTGGAATGTTCTGACTGTTTTCTTGGGCTTGGCGTGAGGCTTTCTTTGGAGCCCTTGATTGGAAGCAGATGGCTTGGCTTTGAAGTGGCTCCGGCCCTAATGGCATCACCCATGAGCTTGGAAGCCGAGGAGGCTGGGGTGCTTCCTCATCCTCGTCTTCTCTCTCTGCATCATCATGCACTAACCTCTTCCTCTTGGAAGTTTTCTTCACTTTGCTTTCGTAGCTTCTTCCAAATTCAGCTTCTTAGCTACGGTGGACTGCTTGACTTTTCTGGTGCCCTTCTTGGTTTGCTGACCTTGTGGCTCTTTGGCAACAACTTTCCTCTTGGGCTTTGAGGTGACCTCTTCCTCAACAACAAAATCTGAGTCTTCCTCATCTGAGTTTCTCTTCTTTTTGGCCCTGGTGGCTGCGGGGCAAACCACTTGGTGTACTCCTCTCACCATCATCGATGAGCTCTTGGGTTCGGGACTAGTGCACCTCTGGAATATCTCTATAGGTGACTCGACCTATACGGCTGTCCTTTGGTATCGACATGGTGACAACTTTGTGAATAGATAAGGTGTAGCGAGAAGAGTTATCACAAACTACGGAGATTTTGCAAACAAATGAGTTCAAATTTCAGTATTAGGTTTTCACGAAGACATTTCGGTCGGACCGAGTTTAAAATTGGTTGAATCCGAAGTGTTCAAGCGAGCATTCACACCACTTTCGGTTGGACGAAGTGGGTTTGATCTAGAAAACACTAGGGTTTCACAGAATCCTCATTTCGGTCACACGATTTGCACTTCGGTTGGACGAAGGTGCGATGCAATGGCCAGAGAGCCATCGGTCTTCCGAAAATCTAAAATCGGTCTCACGAAGATATTGTTCGTGAAACCTAACCTAAAACTTTTACTCGAATCTCGTTCAAAAGAACTAATCTAGTGTTAGGAAGATTTCAATGTGGCAAGATTATAGGCAAACCAGCGTGCATTGAATCGGAGATGGGAGCCGAGTGGGATCAAACTCACTAACTTGGTGGAGTTCCTCTCTGGCGGCAGCTGGAGAAGATGTCGTTGGCGGCGGAGAACTGCGGCGAGCGCCTGAGCGGCAGCGAGCGATCCGGAGACCAAAGCGGCGGCGGCAAAGAGTGTGGCGAAAGCGTTTGAAGTAGAAATCAGCGACCCTCGGAGTATATATACCCCTTTAACGTCGGTGGGACCGAGTTGTAAACTTCGGTGGCAAGAGATGAATAAGCTGCTAAGCGATTATACACGCCGATCCGCGAAATTCACAACTTCGGTTTCACCGGGTGAAAACCTAGATCAATCTAAATGTTTCGGTTTGACCGAATTTGAGTGAGTTAGTGCGGCCGAAATCACTTAGAAGGTTTTGGAAGTTAGCCCTTGTCGGATCGGTGGCTCGAGTGCTCCTCACTCGGAGGGTCGAAAAATGACTTGTTCAAAGTTTGTGATGTAAGCATAAATAGAATTTGAGACAAAAAGCATAGATAGCTAGAGGTACTTAGGCATTCTTGTTCATCCATTTGGTCGAGAAAAATCAAAAGACCAAAACAACAAATGGATGTCCTCGAATGGATAAAATCATGCATCCAACATGCTCACACAATAAGATAGCAAATGAAATATGTGTCAAACATGCACAATCAAAACTCTAGCTACTAACACACAATTTGTCGATGACTAGGTCATCTTTATATGAGTATATTGACTTAGGAGCCAAATGAGAACATTTGATCATAGGTCATACTCATCGTTTAAGCACAAAGTGGGGTTACCACTTTTACATAAAGCATTGATGTGTTCACATCATTTGAAGATGCTTTAGCTCAATTCTTTAGAGCAAAGCTCCCCTAGATGTGAGAACCCTTTTAAAGGGTCAAACTAACCTTGGGTTGTCGTAGAAGACTTCATGTAGATGTTGAAGATGTGGATGCTCAATGTTGATGAAGATCATCAAGAGTTGGGAGCAATCCTTTGGATTTGGGCACTTCCAATACCTACATGGGTTAGTCCACAAGGAACAAACAAGGATATCCATGGACATAGATTGAAGTACACAATAGATGATGTCCATGAAAGCAATTACCTTGTCCTTGACTTACCAAAGAGGGTTTGTGACTCCATGAACTAGTGCACAATGTGGAAGTTGATTGCACAAGTTTTTGCCAAAATGAATGTGAGTGAAGTATGTTGGCGGAGTCACCCTCAAGAACTCTCTAGTTCTTCTTCTTGGGACCCACATCATCTTGATGGGAATCCTTGGGGTTGTAGTTGAGCTTGGAAGTAGAACTTGCGTTTCCTTGGGAACCCTTGACCATGGCTTTAGGTGCTTCAATAAATGCATCAATCTCCTCTTGAAGCTTGTCCTTGCCTTTTAGCTTGTGGTCTTGTGGTGGAAGGTCATCTTGTGCTTGTTCCTCATTGGAAGAACTAGGATCATACTTCTCCTTTTGAGAAACAAACTTTGGAGTGGGATATTGACCTTCTTCCCATTCAACACCCTCGGCGTTGAACTTTCGCTCAAAACCAATTCCTTGATTCTTCGGTGCCTTCCTTGCTTGCGAACAATTTCCTCAAAGTTCTTGCTTAGGCAAGGCTCTTGTAGACACCTTTCTCTATAATCCCTTTCAATAAACTATTTTCTTGCTCAAGTGTAACTTGGCGAAACATTAGTGGAATCAAGAGAACTACTAGAAGCAACAATATTGGATTTAGCATGATTATTGTTACTACTAGATGAAGAATTTTCTTATGCTTGTCATGCTTAGTTTTAATAGGTGGCAAGAAATTAGACAAGAGAAGTCGTTTGGCAAGATATGAAGAACTCTTCTTTCGAAGATCGTCATTGATTGCTTTTAGAAACTCATGTTCTTGCTCTAGATTGAGCTTCTCGAGCGTAGCTTCTCATGAGATCTTAGGAGCTCTCTATGATCTTCTTGAGTTGTTTCATGAGCTAACTTAAGAGTGTTTAGTTCTTTAGTTAGCGCTCAATCTCCTTCATAGCATTGTCATTCGACTCTTCTGACTATAAAGACTACTAGCATGTTCATCATTACTAGGCTCACTAGATTTATCATGTAGAGCTCATCTTCACCAAGCAAGTCATCCTCATCACTATCAAAGTCAATGAATTAGGGTGTGATACCTTGGGGCCTTTAGCCATGAAGCATCTTCCAATTCCCTCATTTGGTGAATCAAATAAGTCGTAGTAGTTGGAGTTGGAGGACACGAGAGCAAGACCGGCAACACCTTCATCTTGGTGTAGTCGGAGTTGGAGTGATAGCTTCTCTCGGATTGATTCGGAGTCGGGAGCGGAGACCCATTCACTTGAGCTTGATGTTTTCTTCTTGTGTAGCATAACCATCTTTGATTAATGAGCTAGTCAGTAGAGGCATACTAGTGACTATATGTTTTGTCTATGTATTCACACATGTATCATGTTTCGGTTAATACAATTCTAGCATGAATAATAAACATTTATCATGATATGAGAAATAAATAATAACTTTATTATTGCCTCTAGGGCATATTTCCTTGAGTCTCCCACTTGCACTAGAGTCAATAATCTAGATTACATATAATGATTCTAACACCCATGGAGTCTTGGTGCTGATCATGTTTTGCTTCGTGAGAGAGCTTAGTCAGCAGATGCGCAACATTGAGATCCGTATGTATCTTGCAAATCTCTATGTCTCCCACTTGGACTTGGTCCCGAATGGAATTGAGCGTCTCTTGATGTGCTTGGTCCTCTTGTGAAATCTGGATTCCTTTGCCAAGCAATTGCACGTATTATCACGAAAGATCTTCATTGGTCGATGCACTAGGTATGACACCTAGATCGAAATGAACTCCTTCATCGAGACTCCTTCATTCTTGCTTGAGAAGCTATGTACTCCGCTTCACATGTAGATCCCTTCTGACGCTTTGTTTAGAAGCGCACCAACTTACAGCTCCACCGTTTAATATAAACACGTATCCGGTTTGCGATTTAGAATCGTCCGGATCGGTGTCAAAACTTACATCGGCGTAACCATTTCGACTAGCTCTTTGTCACCTCCATATCTGAGAAACATATCCTTAGTCCTTTTCGGTATTTGGGATGTTCTTGACGCTGTCGATGATCCACTCTGGATTACTTTGGTACCTACACCTTAAGCTTATTGCTAAGCATCGTCAGTGCAGGTACCGACATTGCATACATGATAGAGCCTATGGCTGAAGCATAGGGAACATCTTTCATTTTCTCTCTATCTTCTGCTTGTGGTGGGCATTGAGTTTGACTCAACTTCACACCTTGTAACGAGCAAGAATCCTTTCTTTGCAGATCCATTTTGAACTTTTCAAAATTTTGTCAAGGTATGTGCTTTGTGAAAGTCCTATTAAGCGTCTTGATCTATCTCTATAGATCTTGATGCCCAATATATAGCAGCTTCACGAGGTCTTTCATTGAAAAACTTTTATTCAAGTATCCCTTTATGCTATCAGAAATTCTATATCATTTCCAATTAATAATATGTCATCAACATATAAAACTAGAAATGCTCTGAGCTCACTCACTTTCTTGTAAATCTGAGGCTTCTCCAAAAGTGCAGTATAAAACCATATCTTTGATCACACTATCAAAGCGTTTATTCTAACTCGAGATGCTTGCAGGTCCATAAATGGAGCGTTGGAGCTTGCACACTTTATCGGCACCTTTTGGATCAACAAAACCTTGAGTGCATCATATACAACTCTTCTTCTAGAAATCCATTCAAGAATGCAGTCTTGACATCCATTTGCCAAATTTCATAATCATGAAATGCAGCAATAGCCAACATGATTCGAGACGAGACTTAAGCATCGCTTCTGGTGAGAAAGTCTCATCGTAGTCAACCCCTTGAACTTGTCGAAAACCTTTTGCAACAAGTCGAGCTTTGTAAGCGATAACATTACCATCAGCGTCGGTCTTCTTCTTAAAGATCCATTTATTCTCAATGGCTTGCCGATCATCGAACAAGTCAACCAAAATCCACTTTGTTTTCATACATGGATCCTATCTCAGATTTCATGGCCTCTAGCCATTTTGCGGAATCTGGGCTCATCATCGCTTCCTCATAGTTCGTAGGTTCATCATGGTCAAGTAACATGACTTCGAATAGGATTCCGTACCACTCACAGTGCGGATCTTACTCTAGTAGACCTCGAGGTTCGATAGAAACTTGATCTGAAGTTTCATGATCAATATCATTAGCTTCCTCACTAATTGGTGTAGTTGTCACGGGAACGGTTCTTGTGATGAACTACTTTCAATAAGGGAGTAGATCTGATTATCTCATCAAGTTCTACTTTCCTCCCACTCACTTCTTTGAGAGAAACTCCTTCTCTAGAAAGGATCCGAATTTAGCAATGAAAATCTTGCCTTGGATCGTGATAGAAGGTGTACCCAATAGTCTCCTTTGGGTATCCTATGAAGACACATTTCTCGATTTGGGTTCGAGCTTATCTGGTTGAAGTTTCTTCACATAAGCATCGCAGCCCCAAACTTTGAAAGCGACAACTTTGGTTTCTTGCCAAACCACAGTTCATAAGGCGTCGTCTCAGCAGTTTTGATGGTGCCCTATTTAGCGTGAATCGGCCGTCTCTAAAGCATAACCCCAAAAGCGATAGCGGTAAATCGGTAAGAGACATCATAGATCGCACCATATCAAGTAAAATCGATTCGACGTTCGGACACACCATTTCGTTGTGGTGTTCGGTGGCGTGAGTTCGAAACTATTCACATTGTTTCAAATGTAAACCAAACTCGTAACTCAAATATTCTCCTCCACGATCGATCGTAGAAACTTTATTTTCTTATTACGATGATTTTCTACTTCACTCTGAAATTCTTTGAACTTTTCAAATGTTTAGACTTGTGCTTCATCAAGTAGATATACCCATATCTGCTCAAATCATCTATGAAGGTGAGAAAATAACATATCCATACGAGCCTCAACATTCATCGGACCACATACATACGTATGTATGATTTCCAACAAATCTATTGCTCTCTCCATAGATCCAGGAGAAGCGGTGTTTTGGTCATCTTGCCCATGAGGCACGGTTACATAAGTACCAAGTGATTCATAATCAAGTGATTCGAAGTCCATCGGTATGGAGTTTCTTCATGCGTTTTACCCGATATGACCTAAGCGGCGATGCCACAAATATTTGCACTATCATTATCAACTCTGCATCTTTTGGCTTCAACATTATGAATATGTGTATCACTACTATCGAGATTCAATAAAATAGACCACTCTTCAAGGGTGCATGACCATAAAAGATATTACTCATATAAATAGAACAACCATTATTCTCTTGATTTAAATGAATAACCGTCTCGCATCAAACAAGATCCAGATATAATGTTCATGCTCAACGCGGCACCAAATAACAATTATTCAGGTCTAAAACTAATCCCGATGGTAGATGTAGAGGTAGCGTGCCGACGCGATCACATCGACTTTGGAACCATTTCCCACGCGCTCGTCACCTCGTCCTTAGCTAATCTTAGCAATCCGTAGTCCTGTTTGAGTTGCAAATGTTAGCAGCGAACCGATATCAAATACCCATGTACTCTGCGAGCATTAGTAAGGTACACATCAATAACATGTATATCACATATACCTTTGTTCACTTTGCCATCCTTCTTATCCGCCAAATACTTGGGGCAGTTCCGCTTCGAGTGTCGATCGCTTGCGTAGAAGCACTCGATTTCAGGCTTAGGTCCGGACTTGGGTTTCTTCTCTTGAGCGAGCAACTTGTTTCTTGTTCTTTTTAAGTTCCTTCTTCTTCCTTTGCCCTTTTCTTGAAACTAGTGGTCTTGTTGACCATCAACACTTGATGCTCCTTTTGATTTCTACCTCCATGACTTTCGGCATTGCGAAGAGCTCGGGAATAGTCTTGTTCATCCCTTGCATATTATAGTTCATCACAAAGCTCTTGTAGCTTGGTGGCGATGATTGGAGAATTACATCGAATGGCGCTATCATCGGAAGATTAACTCCGGTTGAATCAAGTGATTATTATACCCGGACATTTTGAGTATATGCTCCTTGTGAACTATTCTCCTCCATCTTGCAGTATAGAACTTATTGGAGACTTCATTCTCTCAATCCGGGCATTTGCTTGAAATATTAACTTCAACTCTGGAACATCTCATATGCTCCATGCGTTCAAGCGTCGTTGAAGACCGGTTCTAAGCCGTAAAGCATGGCACTTGAACTATAGAGTAGTCATCGCTTTGCTCGCGAGACGTTCTTAACATCGTCGTTGCATTAGGCAGGCTGGCACCTAGCGGTGCTTCGGGGCGTAACTCTTACGTGCACAATGAGGATAATCCTCGAGTTACGGACCCGATCCGTGTAATTGCTACCATCATCTTTCAACTTTGCTTTCTCAAGGAGCATTAAAATTCAACGGAACAACAGACGAGCCATCTATCTACAAACAAACATAGACAAGCAAAATACTATCGGTACTAAGTTCATGATAAATTTAAGTTCATTTAATCATATTATTAAGAACTCCCACTTAGGCAGACATCTCTCTAGTCATCTAAGTGATTACGTGATCCAAATCAACTAAACCATGTCCGATCATCACGTGAGATGGAGTAGTTTCAATGGTGAACATCTCTATGTTGATCATATCTACTATATGATTCACGCTCGACCTTCGGTCTCCGTGTTACGAGGCCATATCTGTATATGCTAGGCTCGTCAAGTATAACTTGAGTATTCGCGTGTGCAACTGTTTTCACCGTTGTATTTGAGCGTAGAGCCTATCACACCGATCATCACGTGGTGTCTCGGCAAAGAACTTTCATAGCGGTGCATACTCGGGAGAACACTTCTTGATAATTAGTGAGAGATCATCTTAAAATGCTACCGTCAATCAAAGCAAGATAAGATGCATAAAGGATAAACATCACATGCAATCAATATAAGTGATATGATATGGCCATCATCATCTTGTGCTTGTGATCTCCATCTTGAAGCTACCGTCGTGATCACCATCGTCACCGGTAGCGACACCTTGATCTCCATCGTAGCATCGTTGTCGTTCGCCATCTATTGCTTCTCGACTATCGCTACGCTTAGTGATAAAGTAAAGCAATTACTGAGCGTTGCATTTCATACAATAAGCGACAACCATATGGCTCCTGCCGATTGCCGATAACCGGTTACAAAACATGATCATCTCATACAATAAAATATAGCATCACGTCTTGGCCATATCACATCACAACATGCCTGCAAAAACAAGTTAGGCGTCCTCTACTTTGTTGTTGCAAATTTTACGTGGCTGCTACGGGCTTAAGCAAGAACCAATCTCACCTCGCATCAAAACCACAGCGATAGTTTGTCAAGTTGATGCTGTTTTAACCTTCACAAGGACCGGGCGTAGCCTTTTCGGTTCAACTAAAGTTGGAGAAAGCAGGACACCCGCTAGTCACTGTGCAAAACGGCGGTAAACCAGTCTCGCGTAAGCGTCTGGCGTAATGTCGGTCGGGCCGCTTCATCCAACAATACCGCTGAACCAAAGT